>SCLH01000828.1:173222-200089 GCA_004367855.1 Oikopleura vanhoeffeni
CTAAATTACCGTAATCTAACTATAACGTATTTTTACTAAAGCGTATTTTGGGAAATGTGCTCTGATTGGTCAAATATAGAGTTTAACATTGTTTAATATGTTCAGAGTAAGAATTTTTGGTGATTTTAAACGTCACTTTTTGTTAGAAATCTTTAGGATGTATTAATTTATTTTTTGAAAAAATAAAATAAAGTTATTTTAATAAAATGAATTCGAAAAAGATTTATCAAAACAGTTAAAATGTCAAGAAAACAATTGAAATTATGAAAAAAAAATATGCCTCCAGTAAATCACTTCAGAAAACCTGAAAAATAATATTTTTACTCTGGAAACTATTGGCCATTTCAAGCTTAGCGACATTTGCTAGCGAGACTTGAAAACATGATTTTAAAGCTGAAATACGACCCACTTTATTGATAATAGACAAATGTTTTTAAAAAAATGTTTTTTTCACTTGTGCGAATTCTTGGTCTGAAAATCGGGTTTAAACGCTTATATTTGTCTATATAACTATACGCCGACGACAGGAAGAATAATTTATTTTAATGCGTAGGTTTTTGCGGAGGCTTACGTAGGTTTTTGCGTGGAATCTAACTATACGCGTATTAACTATAACGCCGACCCCCTGTACTTATTTTTCGAAGCGTAGGTTTGTTGCGGAGGCTCGTAGTTGGTTTTTTGCGTGAATGTACTATACGCGTATAACTATACTGTATAGCTCTAAATTTCATGTTAAATTTAAGTGTGTAGGGCTGTTTTTAGGGTTTATTGAATACGGTTTAAGAATACATTTTTTCAAATTTCGGCCTGAATGTGCTGTATTGTCTATACAGCAACAAATCAGGCCGAAATTTGCAAAAAAGGTATTGTTTAAACCGTATTCAAATCCCTCAAAACAGCCTCTACACATAAATTAGACAATTCCAGAGAGTTTCGCAAAACTCAAATAGTGTAATCCATTAAATCAGTTCCTTCGTGATCAGCCGTATATCTGCATTGGGCACTTTTAATGATTTTTAACACTTATTTTGATAACTTTTTATCACTGATTCTTGTGAAAGGGGTCGGTACTTAGAGACAGATATGCACTTTTTTTTAATTTTGTCTACTTTTCTCGATTATTTCAGAACTTTATTTGAAGATTTTGAAAAATCTGAGGGTGAAATGTTTCCTAGTTTGAAATTTCCAATTGATAAATTGTTTTTAAAATAATATTTAACCTTTGAGGTTACTTTGTAAAATCTGATTTTTGTTTAATTTTAATAATAATCTAATGAATGTTTTTTGTAAAAACTATCAGAAAACAGTTTATATGGTATATAAATTAAATATTTATTCAGCTATAATTCTGATTCAGATTAAATATCCTACATTTCATAATTCGTAATTTTATTTAAACCTGCTTTTCAGTAATTAACCAAAATTATTTTGTTCGTGCTCTTTGTTTAAATCGTCGTAATAAATACGTTCGAGAAGTAAAATCCGAGTACAATTGCCTCGTACGGTACGGTACGGTTAGAGTACTCGTACGGTACGAGTCGTATCTTTTTCAAAAGTTTCCGAATTGAGATAAAATATTTCAAATAATAACCGCACCTAACAAAGGCGAGCACGGTTCAATTATATTTGTTTCATTTTTATTTCTATTTTACGCAAAAATCGAAATTTTAAATTTTTCAAATTAAAATAATCTGAGTATGAACAAAAGCGTTCATAAATAAAGTTCAAGTGAGAATTCTTAATATTTTCCAACAGTTATTGTGAAGAAATAAGTATTGAAATTTTGAACACAAAATGAGAAAATTTTGAAAAGTTTCATTTAATTTATTATCAATTATGACAGAAAAAAATATTTTAGTTACCAAAGAGCGTTTTAAAAATACTTGGGCATCTTTCAAAAGTGTAAAACTGGCCATTTGTTTTCATTTTTAATTCACCGAAATTAATTTTGTAGTTAAATTAAAGTTGAAATTGTTAGTTTAAAAAATTAGACATAGAATGAATAAAATTTTGATTTTTTTTTGTGAAAAATTTTACGAATTAAACATAATTTAAGAAATTCAAAAGCCACAAATGTCAGTCAAATTATAAACCATTTACAATTAAAAAGTGTACCTCAAATCCTTATCTGTTCCTCAGAACCGATCAACCAACTTTGTTTATTGAATAATGTAGTAAATTAGGAAATCAAACGAGTCACGATAAGATACAAATTAACTTGCACAAACTGTTATTTTCATAAATATTTAACGTCATTATTGAATCATTTCTTGTGCTATATTTTGCAAGAGATCCGCAAGCCGTTACAATATCACCATTGTCATCAATATCAACAGTGATTTTTTTCACTAAAATAACATTTCAGTCTTCGTAAAAATAAGACTCACGTCGAGGAACCATTGTCCTACTAGGAAACTGGTTATCACAATTTTACTTACTCAAATTCTTAATTAAGAGTTTCTAAACTATCGATGAAATTTTTAACACTCGGCTGTACACTCAATAAGTGCCATTTGGCACTAAATTTTTTGTAATTTTATGCTAGTAAAAAATTTCAAATTGAATTGTGGTGTAAAAGGCGCCATTTCTTTAGATAGTAAGAACATTTTTTACTATCAAAACGCAATTAAGGTCAATTTTCATCTCGAAAAAAGTTGTTTTTCTCTATTTTTGCCATTTTTGACCATTTTTCATGGAAAAAAAACTTTCATAGCAAGTTAATTTGTTAATAAGCAACATAGAAACAAGACTTTTTACCGCATTACACCCGACAATGTCTGAAGTTTAATAATATCGTCTTCGAAAAAATTCTATGGTCGGGTTAAGTTGGAAATGGAGTTCCCATAAAAAGTGTTTTTTAATATTTTTACAGATAGTTAGATATGTTAAGAAATTTAAAATATAAACATTTGCAAGAATGGACACTTTTATTGAAGATAAAAAATAAAAAAATAAATTTTCACATTTTTTTCTTTCATATATCGCTCTGAAAAAATGTACCAATCTGCTGGATCGCTGCCACCCCCTTAATAAAAGTCAAAAAATTAAGACGAAGTAATGTCTGCCAAATCGGCAGTGCCAATAGTCGTCATGGCGCGTCATCACATGCCTGAAAGATGTTCGAACTCGGGCGTCATGACGCGTCACAGAGCTACCGGGTGTCCTTATAAGGCCTTTTGACTCGAATATTCGTTTTGAATTAACGTCAATTGATGTTTAATTTGCATTCTTATTGACGAAGCAATCAAACAAAATATATTTATTATCTAACATGTACCTACGACAATGACACAAAAATACATTAACTTAATAATATTTATTACTAGCGGCTCGCATTGGGAACAATGTTTCTTAGCGAGAGAACATTTTCAAATACTAATAATATTTAATAATATTTTTATTTGCCTTGAACTTTGTTCAAAACAATAATAAAACAAAGTTTTTTGATAATAATAACTTTGTACATGTAAGCCTAGATTTTTCACACACAATTGTGTACCGAAAGAAGCTCAGATTTTCTGTACGGAAACATATTGTGTAAAATATAATATTGAGGTACATTTGAGGCATGACCAAATGTGATGTCTAGTTAAACTGAACTTTAATTGGCAAATATCTGACGTTTTTTTAGACAAACAACTTGATGAAGTTTATTTCTGAAGGTACAAACTGAGGAGAATTTCCGTCACTTTCTCAATAAAAACTTAGTAAAAAAGATATTCGAAAGAAGAAAGTATTTTTGGAGACGAATAACAGATTTCGACGAAAAATTGCGATAAAAAAAAAAAAATTTTTAAAACTTTTTTTGAATGCTAGCTCTTTTTTAAAAAGTTTGCCGCGAATAATGAAAATAGACTTTTATTTGGAAGATAACTGCAACTTCGGACTTTTCTCGTCAATTTTTCTCAATTTAAATATTTACTATGCAAATTTGATTGATAAAAAAATTGAATGACGCTTTAAAAGTTTTGCTTCAGCCAAGAGGTTTTGGCTCGATTAATGTCCTCAGAAGTATTTATTCTCAAAACTCATACCTGAGGACGAAGTTAAATAAAAACGATTGGCTGAGAAAACTAGTTAAAAGAACAGCCAGCAGTCCCGTAATTGAATCTCAATTACGGTGGGGCTACCTGGTGCCTTTTTTACTAGTTTATTTAGCCAAATTTTTTTCATTAATATTCGGCCCTTGAAAAACAACTCATTCGCATAACTATTACTTAGATAGGTCCAACTGAGCCGATTTTCCTTTATTCACTTCTTGCACGCATGATCTTGAGAAATGAGATGGGCTGTAAGAAGAAAGCGTCTCATGAAGTCCTTAGAACGGGGTCTGTAGGCAGTGTTAGATTGGCTTCTCCGTCAACGCAGGCCGAGATGCGTCTTATGATCAATGCAGAAATGAGGTGATTAACGGCATATCATTTGTGAAATAAAAATTAGAATAACGTTTTGCATCGGCATCAATATATTTAAGTGTGATCTTCTTCCTTTAGGATTACTGAAGATTGTTAAATTCAACTGAGTTGGTTTTTCGTTTAGAAGAAATCGAGTAACAAGTGCGTCGCGATTCGGACCAATTCTGTTGTAAAATTTTCAATGATATGTAACCATTGGTGCTGATTTGGTGCTGCTCGGTTTTTAAGCTATCTAAGGATTCAGTCGGATGAGTCGTTAGCAAAAGCTCAATTAAATGATAATTTTTAGCTAAAAATCTAGTAAAAAAGGACCAGGAGCCCCCGTAATCGATATCCCTTTATCTTTTTTTGGTTAGAATGCGTAGCCACAACGTTAAAATCACACCTGAAAAGGAGTATTGGCTACGCATTCTAACCAAAAAATGATAAAGGGATATCTCACTTCCTAGTACAATACAAAAATAATAATAAATTGGGGGAGACCCCCAAACCCCCCTAAGAATATCTGAATATAAAAATAATCATGAGTCTAAAATTGGGAGTTGTGATATCAAACCGTTAGAAATATCATAATTAAATAGACTGCAGCTTTGATCATAGCGTTTTCCATCAAATTTTCTTTCCCAGCTCCTAGTGAGAATTTTTTTAATGACATGCAATTAAAACTGATTATATCATGTTAAATAATAAAACCCCAAATCAATCACGGCAAGAATAATATCTCCCTTTCACACTTTGCTCAAGATTTTGGCCGTGTGTAGTAAATGAAGTATTTTTTTGAGTAGTAGGGCTCAAATCTCAAGCAAAGTGTAAAATAGTGATATAAAATATTTAAGAAAATCTTCTGGTGAACAAGTGCACGAAAACTTACCAATATTGACAATTTCTACTTATTTGGCATGATTTCTCACAGTCATCTAAATTTTCAGTTTGAAAGCTGAATTTACTAAATACAGTTTGTACAAAATATAAAAATATAAACATTTTCATTTAAAAACCTGAGCTAAAATTTATTGACATTTTGTGACAGCTATGACTTTCCCAGAAGCGTTTTCAAACAGTAAAGGATTACAAAAAGCAAATATACACATTAATTTGAATAAAAAAGTGAATTTTTAATTTTGTAGGCAAGGAGAATGAAGTTTTTGTTCAAAAGACATAATTATCGTCTCGCAACAACAATAATAAGTTTGTATGTTTTGACTTTTTTCCAGTTATCAAAAATTTGTTCGACTTTTTTCACACTGCTATTATCCTCTTGTACACTTAATGAATGAATTTTTATGATCAAATCACCAGTTTTCACGGAATCGACCTTAAATAAATTTTATTGGACTTTAATTATAACTTATAATAAGCTCACTCATCAAGATATTTGATTCTCAGTGTTATTTTTGTTTAATATTGTTTTCCAAAATCAACGCAAAAAGCGAGCGAAGAAATATACAGTAGTAATAAAGTAGTAAGAAATATATGTAGTAAAAAAAAGATATAAAAATTATAATTTATAACTTTTATATCTCTTTATTTACTATATGGATTATTATGTCCGGGTCACTTTAAAAACTTATTCCCTATTCTTTTAACAGGCAAATAAGTTTTTAAAGTGACCCGGGCATAATAATGGATATTTCTGCGCTCACTTTTCTCTTTCTGCGTTGATTTTGGAAAACAATATCTTACAAAAATAACACTAAGAATCAAATATCTTGATGAGTGAGCTTCTTTTCCTCGTTTTTTTCTTATTTCCGTTTGACAAAATACCAGATATTTAATTGGATGTGCATTAAAAATTTTGGAGGTTTTTAATCGACTGGCTGATTTACAGCATGTCACATTTTTGCACTTAATCTTACTTTTAAGCCCAAGCTAACGTCAACCAATCAGAACATTTTAATTTACAAACACGTTATCAGAGATTTTAACACTCATTGACCAATCAGCGGTGACCATCAGGTTTAAGGGCCTCGGTGCATTTTGACAGATTTGTACTTTTTTTAATTTTTTTGTCTTGATGGGAAACTTTTTGTCCCTTCGAAATTTTCGGATAAAAACTTTTCCAAACACAAATTGCCACTTTTCAGCTAACTTTGTTTAATTTGAATTTCTTCAGATTCATTATTTTTACTTTATAAATCGTCTTTTGAAAAAACACTCAACAAACGCGTGTATGAAAGTTACGTGTTTAAATAACAGTAAAATTTATTTTTTTATTAATGAGAAACTCTGAAATACGGTTCTGTCGACCGTTGAAAATTAATTTATTTTTCATTCATACGATTTTCAAGTCAAAATATAAAATTTAAAATTTTGAAATAAGTCGAAATAAAACGAAATTTTAACACATCGAAAAAAATATTTTTTTCATGAGTTAAATGAAATAAATTTTAAAGGGTCGACAGGTCGGCTAACCAATTAGGCAAGTTTGGGTAAAATAATTTTTTTTTAATTTTTGCCTGAATGAAGAGGGCTAAACTTTATTTCGCGCAGACCGTATTTTCATTCAAAAAAGTATGATTCAGAGTATAAACAAGAGCGAAGAAACAAAACGTAAACATGTTTAAATATAGTGAAAGTAGGCATTCCTAATATTTTCAGCTAAGAATTCGAGAAAAATAAGTTTGAAAAATTTTGAACCAGAAATGAGGAAAATTTTCGAAATATTTCCAATAAGTTTCGACCCAAAATCTCAAAAAAGTGTAATATGATTTTTCAATTAGCATATAAAACATATGTGGTCACCTACGCAAAAAGTTAACTCCCGTAGTGTCTTTCGAGCCATCCGTGGCTCGAAGGCATTTAATCGCAATTGAGGACCCTTAAGGGGGTGCCATAAACCAAGCAGACTGGAGTCGTTATAACTTACGAAAATAATCAGTCAGTATATTTTTTTATGCTTATTATAGTTAGCTGAACCGATATAAATATGTTTCAGCTTGATAAAATTATTTTTTATTTATTTTAGGAAAGATTTGATTTCGAGTTTTCATTTTTGAAATCGTAAAAATTTCAAAAAAATTCAAACTATTATGAAAATTTTCCGCATTTNGTAGATTAAAGACCGAAAATTTCAGGTGATTTCTGAGGAAGTCACTTTTTAGAAAATCAAATTCCTAATCTTTTCCTTTATTTGTTTTTGTTCTGACGTCTCCCATTTGCTCACAATAAAATTGCGTAGGTTGAAGCACAATTTTTAAATTTCACTTTTCTATAGGGTTAATAAAGTCAAAATGTGAATTACATACTATTAAAGTTTAAGTCTATCCTTAATCTCGAGGACTAGAGAACAATAAAGTTGCCAGCACTTTTACTTTTCCCGTAATGAGCGCTCAAAGTCGGACCGAAAAATCGGCTTTGGAGCATCCAAGGGTTAAAAGAATCGTAACAAATTTCTAAGACTTTTATTGCATCACAGTATGGCCTCTGGTTTAAATAGAGCATTTCTAGAAGTCAAATATTGATTACAGAAGAATGCGTAGACGGGAGAAATGAAAGAAGGATTCACGAGAAATAATTATTCGAAAAAAATTTAAGACTCATTTTACATAAGAATAATGATTAAAACATTCAATTTTTTTTGCAGATGCAATACCCAAATTGGCGACGGTTTGATATTTGATTTCTTATTCACATTTGATGATTTTTGATAAATTTTTTTAACAAATTGTTCACTAAGAACTGTAGAGAATTCTTTACAAAATATGATTATCATTGTAAAAATATATGTTGATGATGAATCTTCGGTTATATGCTTGATTTAAAGTTTAAATTTTAAACGCAAAGCCACGGATGGCTCGAAGACACTACGGGTCCAGAGATTGTCAGCCACTACGGGAGTAAAAGTAGCCATATTGATGAGTTTTTTTCGTTGATTTGAAACAAATATTGCAAAAAATATTTGAACACAAAATAAGGCATTTTTTTGATAATATTCGGAACTTTTTTCAAAAATTTCTCATTATTTGTCGAATTCGGAAGGTTTAATTCGAACTCAAAATTTTCTTTAAAAGCAATAATTCGAAAATTCTGTAGTCACAAAAGTTGCCTGGATTATGGAACATCATTTTGATGGTATATCGAGAAGAATATATAAACCGAGTAAAAAGTTTTTCATCAAGAGCCCATATCCGTGGGTATCCGTATCTGTCAAAATGCACCGAGGCCCCTAAGTAAAAATCTTAAATTGAGAGCAAAAATTTGACTGTATAACACGTACGAAATAAAAATTAATGAGTGTTTTATAAAGGTGGTAATAACTGATTACCTTTTGATTATTCAAATTCGTGATGATAACGAAGCCTTCTTTGCTTCGTCCAAATTCGATTTCGATCAAATCATTTCTTTCGATCGAGAAAGTCTTCGCTGAAAAAGTATTATTTTAATCTTCATATAAAGTTTTAAGGGGGTACTGGTCGCTGATTTTATGAGGCTTTAGGGGGGGAAATTTCAAGAAATTTTTCAAGTTTAGCGAAAGATACAAAAATATTTAACATTTACAGCACATTTCGGCTCATAGAAACTTGGTCCATTTTTCAATTTTAATTGTCAAAACTTAATGAAAAATCTCAAATATTTTGAAAAAATTTCAGATCAATGTTTTTTTAATTTTTTTTTGTGGTTAAATGTTGAAAGTGAAATTCAAAGAGTTTGAAAATAATTGCATTATTTATTTTTTAATCTAATTTTTCAACCTTTATCCCTATTTGTATCCATAAGTTTTTTCATTTTGAGCTATCTAAGAACTAAATCTGATGAGTCAAGTCCGAAAACCAAAACTAAATTAGGTTGGAAATTTATTTTATTAGGAAAAAAAATCAATTACGACGGTGCTATATTTACATTTTAATTCGATGCTTCTGAATCTTGATGGCATCGATAATCTGAAGGTTGCTTGTGAATTCTTGCTGCCGTTTTGTTCTCGGAGTCTTTGCAAAAACCATTCTTCTTTCAATTTAGCTTTTTTGATGGGGCTTTCATCGTTTATTGATAATTTTCTAGTTGATTTTGCAATTTCTTGGCCCGTACTGTCTCCAGCTTTTGGCGTAATCTTTGGAATAGATTTCGGACTAGGTTTTGGGCTGAGTTTTGGCGAGGGCACTTTTTCTTCGGTTATTAAAGTCATTGCTTCCACAGTATCTTTTTTCTTCACGACTGGAATAACAGCGAGTTTTGCCGGGGTTTCGGAGGCGACTGGTGAGGGTTGTGTTTCGTCGGATATAAATGCATTGGCAGATTTTACTGTCACATGTTCTTCTGTTATAGAATCGGCATCATCTAAATTAAAAATTAACAATACAATAATGTATGATATGCAAAATTTATTTTGCTTGACAAAGAAAATTGATATTAATTTTTCTAAAAAAAAACAAGTATATTTCTTCGGAAACAATTAATTTCACATAACTATTGGCAACCCAGTCGATAATCAAAATTTGCTTGACATTTTTTTATTTGTTAGAAAAAAAATTTAAGATAAAAGTCAAATACAGAGTTTTATTTTTTGAGCCTATGGAGCTTTAATGCTCCAAATTGATTTGATGTGATCACAAACTTTACTGCCGACCATAGTATCAAAAAAATTCTTAGTATTTGTATTCCAGAATAAGGTTTCCGGCCTAAAAACCGTGAAAGAATTTAAACGAAAATTTTTTATGACATAATGTCGATTGGCAAACTTGTTGTACTACGTTTGAGGACTTCAAAAACTCTGCTGATCAAAAAAACATAAAAGTGCTTAATAACCATTTTTTTGATTTAACAGATTTTTAACTGTTGTTTCTACACGTAAATAATTTCCAGAAGATAAATTCATGAAATTATGAAATCATTTTTTATCGAAAAACTTCAAAAATCAACAACATACGAATAAGTCGTCCATTTTTATTGACAGTATCATGTTACAGTATGGGCTGATACAGTAGTTCATTATGAATTGTGTATTTTTATTACAAATATATATTCAAAATAACAACATACCAATAAAAATTTTAAAATTATCGATGTTTTATAATTTTTTTAATTACCTAAAATTTTATTGAAAAGTCGAATTGTTTTATCCTCCTCCTCCGCATAAAATTGGGTTGGTCTTTGAAAACTAGAGCCGCTCATGTCCTGATTTTTGCTTATTTCTTGAGTATATCTAAAGGTTGTTCGTTTATAATGCTGATTTTTTTCTTTGATTGCTTCTCGCTCAAAGAGTCTTTTGTGTCTTTCTTCAAGTCCACTCAACTCTCCCTGATTCCAATTAACTCCACGGTGGCTCAACCGGGAAATTAATTTCTCAAGATCAGCAGATTTTGACTCTCTGAAAAAATGAAAATTAAAAAACTTGAAAGTGAAGCAACATTTTTACATTTTCATCAATTAAAATTTTTTAGCTCAATAAAATTTGTTTAAAAGCAGAAATATATGTTCTATTTTAATTTTTTGGCATGCGTGTATTTTTAAAATAGACATGAAAGATTTCTTGCAAATAGTAAATCAGTTAAGTCTATTTCATCTTAATTTTACACTCCAAACAAAGTTTTTCTTCATAGAATAACTAGGTAATCTCCTTATACGAACAAGAAACTCATCTAAAGCCACTTTAAAAACTTTAAAAATCAGGGGTAACAAAATATGAAATTTTTCGGATCGGATTTTTGTCCAATAAATCAAAATAAGATTTGTAGACTCGCTGAGAAAATTGAAGCGAATCGGGAACTCTGGCGAAAAAATAAGATCGTATCAGTTTTTTATCGGATTCCGATTCGACTCAATTGTGCCAACCCGTGCTCAAAAAAGTGCTTTGATGACCAAGGTTTTAACTGAAACGGTTTTTTCAGAGAGATTTTTCAGTGAAACAAAAAAATTCAAATTTGAAATTTTATTCCTAAACAATAAAAACCTTTAATAAAATAAATTATGCAAATATTTCATGGTTTATGTTTTAATTATTCAAAGCTTGACTAACGTGTAATAAAATTCTAGAATTTCTTTGTTTTGTTCAATTTCAAACGCATCTTTTGTCATATTTGCAGTTCGTATGCCGTTTATTTCTGTCACTTCGTCTCCGATACGTGCCGTTGTTTTGTTTTCACTTCGTTTATTGGAAGTTTTCATTATGAAGACGCCTGAATGACAATATTCACGTTTAACATCATTTTCGAATTAGTTCAAATTTAGTCAAAATTGGTTTCGAATCTGGAATTTAAAATTTAATAATTGGGAAATAATTAAGAAGAAAATTTTATATTGATAAAATGTATTATTACGAATTGTCTGAAAGTCTGTTTCAATATTTTTTTTGATAGATTTTAATTAATCTAGAATTTTTTTTTAAAGAGTTCACGTCAATAATTCGTTAGTGAAACTTTTTTCTGCCATCGTTTTCAGCGAAAACTTACGTTATACCCCATGTTTTCAGATTTATACACTTATTATGTACTTATTTATGTACTTATTATGAACTTATTATGTACTTATTATGTACTTATTATGTACTTATTTATAACGGTAGCCATTTTTTGCTCGGGACCTAACATATCTTTATATTAAAAAGTATTCAATTTCGAGTAATCAAAACACAATTATAAAAAACCGAGAAAGACATTTGAACAAAACGTTCAGATCCATGGACTCGAGCCATGACGAGGGCCAGTAGCTTGTGTGGCTTGCAGGTCGCGCGGAAAAGATGTCACCGATCCGTGCAGGGTTATCGGCGGCGAGAGGACGAAGACTGCACCGCATCGGTCGGGACTTGCCCACTGAGAAGCAACTACGATGACTAGCTAGTCAGTGAACTGGGCGACAGCATCAGCATGGACCGGAAGCTACACGCAAACCGCGGATGCAGCGTGAGGGGTAGAACGTCCCGTAGATGAGAGCGTGTAGCGCCAAATCGTGCGATGACGGAGCGGCACCGAGGGACCGCAGGGGGACTCAACCGCTACACATTCATTAGTTTCGGGATTGTCAAATCAAAAAGGGGAAGGAGGAAATCAACTTGATGGGGAAGAACCCGAAAATAAGTTTAATGCGGGGGTCCTGATAAGGCGAAGTTTTTTCATGTAGGGCATCTTTATGGCACCCTTGTTGGCACTTTTGGTAAAGATTCGCGTGTATTAGCTTGGAGCATGCGAAGGGAAATACTCGATTTACAGGTACAACTGTGTTTTATAGAAACTATAAAAAAAAACCAAAGAACGCCAACCTAGACTGTTATTGAGGTTCTAATGTTATCTCAAATACTTCCAGCGAATCAGTTAACTGGTTTCAAAATTAAGTCTTTTCCTCACGCTGCAAGAAAGCACGCGAATATTTACAAAAGTGCCATAAAGGGATATGAGATCAAGACAAGCTTATTAAATGGAAAGAGAAGGGAACGTTCCCCACTTCCCTTTCCCAGAGATATTCCTTCATCACAGTTTTGCTATGTTTTGGGCCCTGATTACGTCCCAAACGTAGTGTGTTTTTAAGTAGGAGGGCCCAAACGTAACAAAACTGTGATATTGGGATATTATGGAGAAAGTCATATTTGATCGAACAATTTGTACTACTCCGTCAATTGGCCATTGAAAATCGTAATTTTTTTCTCAATTATTGACCAACCCCATAAATACGTATCTTTTAACTATCTGTTGCGTGTTTGCGTTTTATACCTATTTACAACACGCTTATCGGTCAGTGACCGTTTTTATAACGCCCAAATTCGGCAAACGCGAACCCGCAACGGTGGGCTTAGAGATCCCTCACTTTTATGATCAATATTCTCCGCCTAACTGCCTGTGAGAATGGTTAAAACTTCAAATGAACTTTTATAAATCAGCAAAATTATTTAATTTAACCTCCTCACACCCAGAAACGAGAACTTCGCCTCACACCCAAAAGCCTATCTAAAGGCACTTCTTTGAACGCTTATCACGGGAAAACTGGAAAAGATATCAATTTACTTATTTGTCACTGATTGAGAATCTCAATTTGAGATCAATGATAGAATAAAGTAAATAATACGTAGCAGTTTTAAATTTCGAAGTTTGTGAACTAGATAACTGCGAGAGAAAAGAGAGGTTAACTCACCTTGTATTTCTTGAAAACCATACATTTTTTACAATGACATATAAGTTACAAATTTACAAGTGAAACTATTAACTATTTATAGCGGGTCTCAAATTTGAAATATGATATCTCGATCGCTCACAAAACAATCATTCATATCACCGCGCGTCAGAATATGCAGTAAAATCTGAAAAATATTGCTAATCAGCTGAAAACTCAAAATCAGTACCACTCTATGTTCTACATTTGATGGATTTTTCTTTGTCGGCTTTATTTGGGTTAAATTGCCGTTCAATTCATTCAAAAAATATTTTTTGGAAAAATTTTTTTTTCATTATTTTGAGTTTCATAAAAATTACTTGTGAAAAAATTATTCTTCGTATAGAGATTGCAGATAAAATAAACTTATATCAAAAGAATCTTCAAGTATTTTCCTAAAAACTGGCTTCCTCAGATTTCTGATATAACGTATCGTTTTCACACAATTAATTTTTTAGGAAATTTTGGCGAAAATACTAAAAAAATAGGAAAAAATAACTTTCGAACGGCTAATCGTATAAAATTTTCAACAATATTATTGGAAATAAAATTGCAAACTCGATGACATATTTGAATTGTAGGTCTGTGACGATGTTATTTCTGCGCCGTTTTGACTCCCAAAAATTTTTTTGCCTTTAGATAGTCAAAAGGGGTTAAAAAGTTAAATTTGTAACGTTTTCGTGTCTATTCATTTTCAACCATTATATTATGAATGTGTGTGTGCAAAATTTTCTTATAATAATAATGATTATAATAATAAAATTTCGCACAGAAATAACTCAAGAAAAACTTTGAACTTGGAATCTAGAATCGTGTGATAAGAAAACAAGAGTGAAACAAATTTCAGAAAATAGGCATTTTGAATCAAAAAATTAATAAAAATGAAATTCTTCAAGTGAAGCAGTGACAAGAAGATAAATTCTATTCAAATAGATACAAAATTATGTAAATATTCTTTCAAAACTCTGCTACTGATTTATCAAAAATATGAAGCTACGTGATTATCTGATGGCTTAACTGTAGTCGCTACTATTATACCTATTAATCAGTATCACAGCAATTTTCAATTGAAACAAATAATTATTCTGATGATTTCAAATAGGATATTTCTACAGTCAAAAAATAGATTTGTTTTTTAAAACCTCTTTTATTTTGTAAAAATAAAGACATTTTTGAACAAAAAACATTTTTAACAGAAAAAGAAGTTTTTTAAAGTAAAAATTGTAAAACAACAACAAATTTACCGGTTGAATACACCTTCCGATTAAAATATGTCAATGATTTGAATGTGAAAAATGACGCGCAATTATCGATTCCAGAGGAAATTATCATTACTAGTGCTCTCGAATGACCGCAAGCTTACGCAGGATAAAAAGTTGCATTTTGAGTAAAAACCGACAGTGAATCACTATCAAATATCACTGATAAATTCGAAAGCTCAAATTTGAAGCTTAAATGTTCGAGCACAAAATCAATATCTTGAAATATCTTAGAAATTATATCGTGGAATTTTGATTTACTAGAACACGAAAAGTCGATGATAATGTCCTAATAAAATCTAAATGTCATTTTGGGCATTCTAAGTTTAAGTAAATACAAAGATCACTTGAATTTTCGACAAGATGGCTCCCCTTGATCAATAAGAGAAAATGAATTAAAAAAATATAGTTAACCTGGATTACAGTATGATATATTGAATGAAGTGACATTTGAGTTCACTGGAATTTCGAGTGCTGAAAAATGATAGTTGTCAACACGTTTCCATTTGTTTTCAATAAATGTGTCCTTGTAAAGATTTCCGTCGACCGATAAAAAACCAAATTGTTCAATTTCAATTTTTGTTTTTGACAAGTTCATTTGGCATCTTTTCATGATATCAGCAAAATTTCGAAGACATTCTATCGTTACTCCATTTACTGAAAATATAGTTTTTCATGAGAATGGTATCGTTTGCTTATATTTAAGCCATCAATCTTTGCATCATATCTTTGATAGTGGACGTTATATTATATCCCCTTATCACCTTTTGGTTAGAATGCGTAGCCATTGAGAATTTGCTCAGTCGGAGTGAAAGTCGTAGAAGAATCCTTAGTCTAAAAAATGTGAGAACATTCATCGAGAGTCAACGAGTCAGCGAGTAGGTTAAATTGGGCAAACTTTCTGTTCATCGACGCGCTGCGCCCTCTAGGGGGGAGGTCGAGAAAAATATTTGATAGAAAGAGTCTAGCTAACAATTTCAAATTTAAACGCATTATGCGTAATAGCCACATTCCGAAGACTTTAGCTCATAAATTTTATTCAAATGTCCCCATTATTTGTAACTTTTAAGAAAGCTTATTTAATTGTCTTAAAATGAATCTTAATAAATTTAACAAAACTTGATTACTAAGCAGCATTTTGAGCCCTAAAAAATGAGTTTTTAAAATTGAAAAAAACCTGTAATAAGAAAAAAAATAGATTACTATTTCTTGTAAAATGGCGTCTAAGTATGCAATTCCACCTTTGCTAGTTCAGCCAGAACTTTTTTCGATAATAGTAAAACTTTTATTTTAAAGATTTGTGAACATTAAATGNATGGGGGGAAACCCCCCAAACCCCCCTAAGTGTGTTCGATGTGATACTCCCCACACCCCCAAATTGGGGGAGGACCCCCAAATCTAACAAAAAACGAGGAAAACTTGTTTTTGACAAGTTCATTTGACATCTTTTCATGATATCAGCAAAATTTGGAAGACATTCTATCGTTACTCCATTTACTGAAAATATAGTTTTTCATGAGAATGTTATCGTTTGCTTATATTTAAGCCATCAATCAAAAATTAAGTTAAGAAGCAAAGCAAACATTTTCAAGTTTAGCCATTCTTAGCTATAAATAAATATTGCAAGAATTTGAATAGGAAATCGAGTCCCGGAACATTTTATTTCCGTATTATGAAAATTTCAATAAGTGCGGATGTGATTCAAGAAATTTTTAAAACAAATACAGTGTAGCACATTTTAGATAATGCTTTCAGCGCTAGCTCGCACCTGAATATACGCATGATGATTGACGCGCGTTCAATAGTCATGTGATGATTTTGTTCTACCTAACTTCTCATTGGTTAGTGTCATTAACTGGCTCAAGCTTTTAGCCACAGCTGAATCTGACAGAATGTTACTTTTCAAGCTCACAACAAACTTTAATCAGACATTTTTGTCACCGTTTTATCAAGAATACTCAGCTCAATAAAAGTTAAATTTTGCTTATTTCATAAATTCTAGAAATCGTTTTCCGATTTTTTTATCCTGCGAAGTGATGGCACAAAACGGAATTTGACCGCGGTCAGAAAAGAAAAAACCTTTACAACTTTAAGCCTGCTATTTGGCTCAGACAAAAGTCGTCTTTTTTAGCGTTTCGAATCATTTGAATAATATACAGTATGAATTTGTTTTACTTGCGAATTGAAAATTGTCCTTTAGGTAATTACGGTCGATACAAAATACTAACTAGGTGGATTTTATTTTNGTTATCATTTTTAATTGACCGTAATAAGCTAAAGGACAAATTTCACTTCGCAAGTAAAAAAAGATACTGTACAATAGAGAAAAAATTCATATTTGTTAAAAATAAACAAATTTTAAAGCTTTATTTCGTGAGCGATATTTGTTCACAACTTTTAAGAACTAAATATTTTGGCCTCTCAATTTTGTCAACCAGCAAAGTACTCGCTCCCTGACTGGTTAACTTTCGACTAATACAAGTTTTTAAAGGTGTTTTTGAACTGTCAATGCCCCAAAAAGCAAAATTGCAACAAAAACATTCAAAGGTATTTCTAAAACCATTTTTACAGATTTCTTCGAATTCTTGTGGTTATCGAAAAATCAAAAATAATTCAAGTTCAAAACTTTTCTATTTTTTACATTTAAAAATTCTGAATTGAAAGGAAAACTTAATTACAATTTTTTAACTCAAAAACTTTTTTCATTTTAATTCGAATTCACTTCCTAAATAAGCAATTTTAATCTGCAACAAATCTTTCGTGGCAAAATAAAATCAATGATTTAGGACCGTTTATAACTAATTGGGAACTTTAAGTTTCATTTTCAAAATTTTAAAACACTCTGGCAATGCCTAAATAAATTTAAAACATGTCAGAAAAATAAATTTTGGGAAATTGGATCTAAATGAAAGGTCAATGAATTCCTTGAATTGTACACCTGTATCCCTGAAGTTTATTTCCGTCACCGGAAGTAACAAAGTCAAGTTGCGTTAATTTGGTTGCATGCAAAAAACGTCTGTCGATATGTCCTTATCGTTCTGAAACGATTCCAAATATAACAAAAAATAGGAAAACTACTTTTAGAAAGAAAAATAAATATTTACCAGATTTGATTTTATCACCAACTCGGAGTCCAACAGTTGCAGCCAAAGACTTTGCTGACACTTTTTGAATGAACAAATTTTCTTTGTTGTTTCCAGTGTCCTGACGACACAGCTCAATACCAAGCGACTGATGGTTTGTTTTAAATTTAAATTCGACTAAAATACGGGATTGGCTTAATATAATCATTTGAAACTTTTGAAACAGCCTATAAGGGTCAAAAAATAACTTTCAAAAATCCGAATCACAATTTAATAATCATGATAGTTTAACCTTGTTAAGGCTTGTTTTAAGGTTGGATGCAATTTTTACTATAGCTACTATTAACGGAAATGAACGGTCATTGAAAGNAAACTGTACTTGTGATTTTTCCTGTCTTTTTTCTCCTAGGAGGGGGTGACTGTGAATGTGATGACAGTAGATTGTTGAGTAAAAACAATCTACTGTCATCGACATTATTTATGCTATGAAGTAGACTGTTTTTAGAAACAGTTTACTGTCATAGCCATTAAGTCTTATCACAGCCACAGCTTCTTGCTGCTATTTTATTACTGTTTAAGCAGATACCCGAACGGGGATAGAATAAAGATTAGATATTCAGGTTTATTTGTGTTGTTTTTATACAAGCAAATGCTTGATTTCCACAATTTCTCTATTTTTTCAAACTTGAGGTTCCAGTGATTTAGTACCATTTTCAAAATCATGAATCCCCGAAAAATATCAATGTCAAATAATTTTCAGAACGGATTTTTATTTCGAAGCATTTGCTGAGACCTTTTCCGAAGATTTTTGTACTGGCAGTGATTTCTTGAACGAGCTACAATTTTGTAATAGTTTAGCTAAGATTATTTTGTAAGATAATTTGTGAAAATTTTGTTTCACTGCATCGTTGTCACTGTCAATTTGGATAACTTCAAAATGGTGAAATCATTTTTGGTTGAAAAGATTTGACACAATCACAATAAAAAATATGCATTTTGAATTAGATCATACTTGAAATCATCTCATGAAAATTGGTTTTTAACCTGAAACGACCAAAAATTAGGACTCCGACTATTCGTTTCAGTTTAAGAATTGTTACGTTTGACAAATTTTTACGTAATACCATAATATCCATAGTGATAGTAAATTATCTTAAAATTAGAGCTTTGATCGCCGATCCCTAACTGAGCTAATATTATAAGTTGGATGCGGAACACGAGGATCCAAAGCAATAGCACGAACATGTTCGTCTTTGACAACTTCCCAAATTAGTTGATAAATTTTAAATTGATCTTTATTGAGATAATAAAATGTTTTTTTCAAATAATTTTTTTGTAAAATCTGTCGCTATGAAAAGTGTCACTGAAAAACCGATTTCATAAATGGCCTTGAGCTCTTATCATTAAGCCTTTACCGTGGCCCATGGTTATATCAACAATCGGTCGCCTCAATCTTTTTTTGGATCGGATCGGTTGATTCAAAAAAAATTGGATCGGACCGGCATCGGATCGGTCGCCTTTTAAAAAGATTGGATCGGATCGGAAACCGATCCCGATCCGATCCAATTGTGCCGACGCCTGACTGAGAGGCACTTTGTTTGAGATAGGGATTCAGTTTTTTTATGTTGATCTTTTCCTGGCGTGTAAATTGTCGAATCAATTTCATCGAGCAATAATCTCCAATTATAATACGCTGGACCATCTCTGTTTTCTAAATAATTGAATAATATATCGATGACAATTTCTCGGTCTTTGTTTGAATGAAATAACTGATGAATAAATTCTAGTTGTGCGGTTGATACGCATGATTCTTTTTCTGCACCGAAAATCATTTTTCACACCCTCAAGTTGAATAATATTTAATATAAGTAGCCTTTTTTAATTGTAAAACATACAATTCTGACTTTCTAAATCTGTGGCTTCAATCTAAAATAAATAGAGTTAGCATGCAAACAAATATTACGAGGAAAAGTTATGAAAATACTTGAGGATAAAGCACCCTCCGTTTGAATAGTTATTAAAATTAATACATCAAGTGAGTCACATATGGCGAAGAAATGTCAGGAAGATTCTTCAGGAACTTAATAATCACAAAAAGTCAGAGATGATCATCAAAAAGTTCAGATTCCTGGAATGCGAAAGTTTTTTTATGTTTTGTTATCTGTTGTATCAGTCATAACGTAGTAATAGACATAGATACGGACTATTTCGTAGCTCCGATATCTATTCTTTTTGATGCTTGCAGCTTTTGGCCTGCCCATGCAACAATGATACACCATATTTGTATTGTAGATTTGAACTTCATCCTATATATTTTAGTATACAGATAATCCCACAATATATAATCTAATATTAATCTCTTTATCTAAGTACTAACCCGACCGCTGACGAAACTCTCACTGCTCGTCATTTTTCATTTTTAGCTACATTTTTGAAATGCTCAGTTTTGGAGGCTCAGTCAAAAGGTTATCTCCTCCACCAGTTAGGAGATACAGTTTCGGCTCAACTACATCTAAAAGCACAAGACTTGTTTGACAATGCATCAGAGAGTTTTTTGAAATTTTGATTGGGCGTCAAGTTCGAATTATAAAATGGCTAAAGCCCCGGATAGTTTTTATTTCAGTCATTTTTCATTTATAGCCTACATTTTTGAAATGCTCATTTTGAGGCTCAGTCAAAAGGTATCTCCTCCACCAGTTTAGGAGATACATTTCGGCTCAACTACATCTAAAAGCACGACTTGTTTGACAATGCATCAGAGAGTTTTTTTGAAAATTTGATTGGGCGTCAAGTTCTGAAATTAAAAATGGCTAAAGGCCCCGGATAGTTTTTATTTCAGTCATTTTTCATTTTAGCCTAATTTTTGAAATGCTCAGTTTTGGAGGCTCAGTCAAAAGGTATCTCCTCCACCAGTTAGGAGATACAGTTTCGGCTCAACTACATCTAAAGCACAAGACTTGTTTGACAATGCATCAGAGAGTTTTTTTTTGAAATTTTGATTGAGCGTCAAGTTCTGAATTAAAAATGGCGTAAAGGCCCCGGAGTAGGATTTTTTTTGCGGAAGTGAAATTTCAAAATATCGATTTTCGATTGTTAGTATGGATAAACTGAAATTTTGTGAAAAAATGAAATTAACTGTGAAAATCATGCCAAAAAAGTGATACACTTATACTATATTGGCTTAATATTGTAAAAATAATCAAATAATTTCATTACTTCGAGAAAATTTTCAACGTGTTGATGAAAAAACATTGCAAGGATGATCTCTTAGAGTTTCCTGTGAACGGCGCTCCAAAGCTATAGCTTCGTGAAGGGCTCTGTGCCTCCACGGAACTTTTTTTTTCTATTTTCACGGATTTATGAATAATCTGAAGATGATTTGAATAGAACGCAAAGCTTATGGAATAATGATTTTTAGTTTTAAAAAATGGAAATTTTATTTCTCGAAAAAACAAATTACCTATTTTATTATCTTTTACACGTTTAGGGGGTGGTGTTAGTTGATTTTTGGGGATTTAAGAGCGCTTTTGTACGGTATACAAATGCAGACTGGGAATTTTGAAACATACATTAGAAAGATCTATCTGTTGATCTCGCGATTGTATTTAAACAGTTTTAGTACGACTCTCCCAACCATTTGGTTAACCGCGGTTAAAAACCCTCAGCTTTTTCAACAGTAACAAGGATCTTAGACCTTATATCGGAAAGTGGTGAAATTTCCAAAATGTGGTTAACTTTTGAAAATTATTACAGCCAAATTATCGGACGTTACGTAGATTCATAGTTCATAGTGGATATGCAGTAGGCGGTTATTCTACTACTCACTTTTGAAGGGTATTTTAACGAATGCTGCGTGACCGAAACACGAGGCGTGATAATGCAAAAGGTACGAATTTGTAGGCAAAAACGTAGGCGTGCCTATTCGTTTTTACTTTCTGCTTATTGTACGAAATGTNCCTCCAAAACTGAGCATTTCAAAAATGTAGGCTAAAAATGAAAAATGACTGAAATAAAAACTACCCGGGGCATTTAAGCTTTTTTTTAATTTCATAACTTGACGCCGAATCAAAATTAAAAAAAAACTCACTAATGCATTGTCAAACTAGTCTCGTGCTTTTAGATGTAGTATGAGCCGAAACTGTATCTTCTAAACTGGTGGAGGAGATACCTTTCGACTGAGCCTCCAAAACTGAGCATTACAAAAATGTAGGCTAAAAATGAAAAATGACTGAAATAAAGACTACCCGGGGCATTTAAGCTTTTTTTTAATTTCAGAAGTTGACGCCGAATCAAAATTTCAAAAAAAACTTACTAATGCATTGTCAAACAAGTCTCGTGCTTTTAGATGTAGTATGAGCCGAAACTGTATCTCCTAAACTGGTGGAGGAGAAACCTTCTGACTGAGCCTGCAAAACTGAGCATTTCAAAAATGTAGGCTAAAAATAGAAAATGACTGAAATAAAAACTACCCGAGGCTTCTAAGCCTTTTTTAAGTTCAGAACTTGACGCCGAATCAAAATTTCAAAAAAACTCTCTGATGCATTGTCAAACAAGTCTTGTGCTTCTAGATGTAGTATTAGCCGAAACTGGTGGAGGAGATACCTTTTGACTGAGCCTCCAAAACTGAGCATTTCAAAAATGTAAGCTAAAAATGAAAAATGATTTGGCTTGAAATTATAGTTGAAGTTATTTTGAAAATTCCAAGCGAAAAGCTAGGCAACTTCAAAACCGGTTTTCGATTTTTGAACACTTTCCAGGTTATTTTGAAAATTTTTATTTTGTTTTGTAATGATTTTTCAAGGGCTTTCTCGAACAAAAAATATGGCTTATATACGGCAACTTTATTTTTCCGTTCCTACCTTAAGAGCCTCGGTGCATTTTGACAGATTTGCACGTTTTCAATGTTTTTTCTCTTGATGGGAAACTTTTTGCCACTTCAAAATTTTCGAATAAAACATTTTTCGAACACAAGTTGCTACTGTTCAGCTTACTGTACTTTGTAGAATCTGAATTTCTTGTTTAATGTTGGCAAGCTATCGTTACGTGTTCTGCGAAAATTTGAGCTAATTTGGATATATCGTCTCGGAGGAGATAGATTTTGAAGTTACGAAAAGGTCTCCTTGTAACGATACCGTAACTATCAGTGTAATCATCGAATACAATTTTTGGTGTACTGAGTCGTAAGATCAAGGATAGATCTACAAATGAGTATTTTCGGTTTTTCTCATGAGCTCTTAGTTTTCAATATAATTCACCGAAAATATGTCAAATCAGAGTCGCAAACCCCCTTAAGTTATCCCTTGGCTGTTGGATGCAAAAATCCGTTTGTGAATATCTTTTTCCGTTCTTAAATGGCAGCTGTAAAACTGGTCGGGTTACTCAAATAAAAGTTACCGCTGAAGCTAAAAAGATAGATTTTGCGAAACATGTATTCTCAGATAATAAAAAAATTTTGTAAAAAACATGTTTCGCAAAATCTGTTTTTTCGCTAATTAGTTCTCGCAAAATATTTACCTTTCGTTTTATCTTTTTTTGTTCAACGCATACAGGGTGTAAGATTTTTCCCTTCTTTTTTCCAAACTGGTTACACTTGGTTGAATCTGAGAAAGACGTAGGTTTTCTCAGATTCAACCAATCAAAACGGCGGAAATCAAGTGTAACAAGTTTGGAAAAGAGAAAGGAAAAATCTTACACGCTGTTGATTATGGCTGTTCGGCCGAAACGTCAAAATAAATGATCTTTTGGTCGAAAATAATATAATATTTTATGTCTTAAAAACTAAATAAATAATTATTAATCGGCTTTGTAGTGTTTTTGCGTTTATTATAGTTTGTTAAGCATAAATGACAGGGTTTGAATAAATGAAACTTTTGATTATTTAGGGGGATCACTTCTTGGGTCATCACTGGCCCATCCGTGACCATATGCCGCAGATGGATATGCTGGTTCGTTGTGTTTTCGAATATCCAAGCCACGTTTTTCAGTGTTACGGTCAACTCTAAAAAAATTGTTTATAAAGGATTTCATGCAGGAGGTTTGACTATTTCAAAAAATTGTAACAAATGGAAAAATTTATTTTAAATTATTAATTTAGTACAAGAATGTATAAAAGGACCAAAAAATGACCTCCTAAGAGTATAAGTACACTAGAGTCCCTCTATAAGGACGGAAATTTTTTAAAAGTTTGCCGCAGTGCTGGTAGAAGGACGGATTACAGGGGGGAAGTTTTTTGCCAAAAAATTTCGGCGATATTGGGCACCCCTTTTGTACTGGGGGCCTATATTGCGGGAATTTTTTTACCATAAAATTTCGGCGATATTGGCAAATTCGGCGATATTGCCCCCCCCTGTCTACAGGTTATGTAAAAATTAAGGTTCATATTAAGGAGTGTATGCACACAAAAAAAGTGACAGGTATTTCTCAAGATAAACGCTTGTTCTCGGAATTGACTCATTCGAATATTATTGCAAACCCCTTATTTGGCTAATTTGTTATCGGAAAATTTGTTAACCCTGCTGAAATATAAATCAAATTATAATTTTACTATACATCCGTATATACAGGGGCCAATATCGCCTAATTTGCCAATATTGCCGAAATTTTTTGGCGAAAAAATTCCCGCGATATGATATCGCCGATATCCCTTTATCACCTTTTGGTTAGAATGCGTAGCCACAACGTTAAATCACACGTTAAAAGGAGTAGTGGCTACGCATTCTAACCAAAAGGTGATAAAGGGATATAGGCCCTCAGTACACAGGGGGCACAATATCGCCGAATGTCCCAATATTGCCGCATGTGCCATTATCGCTGAAATTTGTTGGCAAAAAACTTTCGGCGATATTGACCTCTCCCTGTATATTTGTAAAATTTTCAAAAAAATTGTAAAGTCCTAAGTGATGTGAAAATTTGGCTTGTATTTTAAGCTCTTTAGCGCCATTTTTAAAAAAATTAAATTGTAATTAAATTAAATTGGCATATTTGGCAAAACTCGCTCTAAGCATACAAAATAAATTATTAAATTACCTTAAACTTTCGAATTTGGCGAGAAGGTAGAAAATTATAGAAGTTATAGTTCCCGACCAAAGTGTGATAACAATAGCGCCCATTAGATTCCAAGCAAATTGTTTGAATACTGTATGGTCGCAAACAAAATCAACTTCATTATATCCCACTTGGTTTGAACAACTTGTCCAGTAGACAACTCCGTTAAATGACAGAATTGGAGCCATAAGGACACCAGTTATACCACCTCCATAATGCACAGCAAAAGCATCTAAATTTGCAATCATTATAAATATTTTTTGACCGTTTTTTATCATTATCGTATACGATTAAGGACCTTTATATAGGTTCGGTTTTTTAAGAAGGGCATTTTATCTCCGCTCCGAACTGGCACATACGAAATTTTTTAAATTTTGGGTCAGCATACAACTTTCAAAACAAAATGACACTGTAGAGCCTGTTTTTATTTCCGGTTTCCACCGGAAATATATAAAAATTAATCGGTTTTTCGACAAAATTTTTTTCAAAATTCATCGATTAAAAATCAGAAATCGAAAAAACCGGCCCGCAGTGACACGTGCCTTGAAAAATTATATTATGGCCAAAAATTTCAAAATGATAGTATATCGAAAATCCTGCTTAGTCGTAAAAATTATCACTAATTCACCAGAATAAAAAATGACCAATGAAATCACTAGATTCTCGAGAAGTGACCAATGAAATTACTGGATTTTTCTATTTGTGACGTAGTAATAAATTTTTACGACTAGGCAGGATTTTCGATATACCATGGTATACCAGTTCTGATCTCATCCAAATAGATTAACCTTCTAAAAAAATTGAACCATAGACTATGGTCCATAGTAAAAAATCTTTATATTTTAAGCAAAATTATTGTATTTCAAAAATTCGTAAAAGTTGTTGAGAACAATTTTGAAAATCAAATCTGTCCTTATTAAGAAATGCCACAGTGGTGAAAAATCTTTAATATTGTTATTTGGGATCTGCAGCAGAACATAAGTTCGCGATAAAAGAGAGATTGAAGAGATGCGCAATTACTTCTATTTTGAAATTAACCTTTGACCGCCCGAAACAGCGCCACGAAGTGGTTGCATTAAACAAATTTATTTGGTAAAATTTTCAGCGCCAAAACTCCCCAAGCTCCTAAATTTTCGTTATCATAAGACGCTTTTATCGGGTAGCTAAATGTGAAAAAAGTTACTTCGTCCGGACAGGTATTATCTTTGAGGATAATTTTCAGTAATTGATTAATTTTGAACAATTGCATTATTTTGAAAAATACTGAGAATTTTGGAAATTTCAAAACTTTGCAAACATTGAGAAAATAATATTTCTTGCTAAAATTTTTTGTGACACTTTAAAAATCCTCCAAAATATCTAAATTTTCCCAAATATTTCTGAAATTTGTATCATGTTTAACCTCTGTAGTGTGTTCAATAAAAAAGAGTTTTTAAGATCTTAAATATTTTTTTTGGGAAATTTTGTATCAGTTTCGTATAATTTTGAAAATTTAATTTTGAACGTGTTATAATTTCAAATCTGATTCTTAAATTTCAATAATTTTTTTATGCAATTGACTGAAAAAATAAAAATAACATAATTATAATGAAAACTATTGATAAACGTTGGATCGTACCTAAGGGATCGTCAATTTGGCATTTCTTGGTTCCTTCTGCTAACCAATAAAAAGTGATTCCAGCAAAAACTCCGATTGCCACAGCAGAAGCAGAATGCATATTATCACAACCAGCACAGGATGCAACCATACCAGCCAAACCACCGTTCATAGAAACCAGAAGAGACCAGTAAGCAGGTTTACCCTTTCTATGGGGGTCAAAATTAATTAATAATACCTAGTATAAATTATACTTCGTAATAAATTTAACTCGTTGAGTCAACTAGTTGGCAAAGTCTGTTTTTTCTTTATCATTGGGTTTAATTCTAAAATATTTTTGTTTTAGGCGACTCTGCGAGTTAAGGAGAATTGAATTTTCTCGATAAAAAAATAA
>SCLH01000828.1:210356-229877 GCA_004367855.1 Oikopleura vanhoeffeni
CTGGTAGAGGAGAATTTTTTGACTGAGGCCTCCAAGACTGAGCATTTCAAAATGGTGAGGCTAAAAATAGAAAAAGAGCTGAAATAAAAATACCCGGGCTTCTAAGCCTTTTTTAAGTTCAGAACTTGACGCCGAATCAAAATTTCAAAAAAACTCTTCTGGATGCATTGTCAAAAGTCTTGTGCTTCTAGATGTAGTATTAGCCGAAACTGTATTCTCCTAAACCTGGTGGAGGAGATACGCTTTTGACTGAAGGCCTCCAAAAGCTAAAAATGAAAATGATTGGCTTGAAATTTTAGTTGAAGTTATTTTTTTTGAAATTCCAAGCCAAAAGATAGGCAAACTTCAAAAACGGTTTTCGATTTTTGAACCACTTTCCAGGTGATTTTTTGAAAATTCGTTATTTGTTTTGTAATGAGTTTTTCAAGGAGCTATCTCCGAACCAAAAATTGGCTTATTATACGGCAACTTTATTTTTCCGGTCCTCCTTAAGGGCCTCGGCTCGCATTTTGACAGATTTGCACGTTTTCAATTTTTTTTTCTTGATCGGGGGAACTTTTTGCCACTTCAAAATTTTCGAATAAAACATTTTTCGAACAAAGTTGCCTACTGTTCAGCTTACTGTACTTTTGTATTAATCTAATTTCTTGTTTAATGTTGGCAAGGCTTTCCCTAACGTGCTTCTCTGCGAAATTTGAGCTAATTGGATATATCGTCTATGGAGAATATTTTGAGTTACGAAAAGGTCTCTTGTAACGATCCGTAACTATCAGCCTGCTAATCATCGAACAATTTTTGGTTGTACTGAGTCGCAAGTCGGATTATCTACAATTGAGTATTTTCGGTTTTCTCATGAGCTTCTTAGTTTTCAATATATATTCACCGAAAAATATAATGATCAAATCTAGCAGGTCGCATACCCCCTTAACCCTTGTGAGCACAGAGCCACAATTGTGACTCCAGCATTACCAAAAATATCGCAAGAAAACGACAAAAAACTGATCGAGGAATCTTTTGTTTCAACATACATTATAAAGAATTAATTTCGGTTTCAGAAAATAATTTGATTTTTCTGCGACATGTTTTGTTCCGGCCATTACGGGAGTGTGGATTTATTCAGGATTTTTAGCCTATGTTTCACCCGTAAATTATTTCGGAACTGAACATACAGAATCAAATGTGACATTAGCCAGTTTTTTAGGAAAGTGTGTTGTGCATTGCATAACAGGTTGAAATAAAAATTTATGGGTATTTTAGGGGAGACTTTTTCTTAGGGAAGCTAATATCTAAATTTTCAACGCTTCAAGTATCCTATGACAAAAATTTAGTTATTTATAAAAGTTTGCATTTAACCAATCAAAACATTGTCCACAGTTGTACTGCGATACCATATTATACTCGAAAAATAATAGAAAAAATTGCCATTTTCTGTTTTATAGGAAAAAAATAAACATTTCTTCATCAATAATTCATGATTTTTCAATCAAAATTTTTGGACTTTATTCTATAAATTACTTTTGATTTATGAGATATAAAATCAGAAGCGGACACAAGAGTATGACCGTAGGCCAGATCTTGTCATTGTTTTCGACAAAGAGAAAAATTGTAGAACAACCTGTTGGACCGTGTATCACGTTGATCTGGCTACACTTGCTCTTTCTCACGTAGGTTGCTAGAATCTCGAAATTACAATTTAGAATATGAAATGTCGAATGCAAAAAAATATGGACCTTTCAACTTCCTTATGCAGACAAAATTAAAATTCACTGCCGTAAGCTTTCTGTGAACAACATAGTCAAAAGTAGGACCACAATTGTGGCTCTGGTGCTTGGCGGAACTTTTTTTATATGCTCACAAGGTTAGTTATTCCTTGGCTGTTGGATGCAAAAATTCCGTTTAGCTGAATATCTTTTTCCGTTCTTAAATGCAGCTGTAAACTGGTCGGGGTTACTCAAATTAAAAGTTACCGCTGAAGCTGAAAAAGATAGATTTGCGAACATGTATTACTCAGATATATAAAAAATTTTTCTGTTAAAAAACATGTGGTCCGCAATAATCTGTTTTTTCGTAATGAGTTCTCGCAAAATAATTTACCTTGCGTATTTATCTTTTTTTGTCTCAACGCCATACAGGGTGTAACGATTTTTCCTTTTTTTTTTCACAAACTGGTTACACTTGTGAATCTGAGAAAGACGTAGGTTTTCTCAGTATTTAACCAATCAAAACGGCGGAAAATCAAGTTGTAAAACGTTTGAAAAGAGAAAGGAATAAATTTACACCCTGTTGATTATGCTGTTCAAGCCGAAACGTCGAAAAAATATTAAATATTTTATGTGCTTAAAACTAAATAAATACATTCATTCGGCTTTGTAGTGTTTCTTTTGCGTTTATTTATAGTTTGTTAAGCATTAAAGTGGACAGGGTTTGAATAAATAGAACACTTTTGAGTATTCTAGGGGGATCATTCTTGGGTCAGCACTGGCCCATCCGTGACATATGCCGCAGATGGATGATGCTGGCTCGATTTGTGTTTATCGAATATCCAAGCCACGTTTTTCACGTATGTTTCGGGTTCCAACCTCTAAAAAAATTGATTTATAAAGGATTGTCATTGCAGGAGGTTTGACTATTGCAAAAAAATTGTAACAAATGGACAAAATTATTTTTTAATTAATTAATTTAGTAGTAAAGAATGTATTAAGGACCAAAAAAATGACCTCCTAAGAGTCATAAGTACACTAAACGTCCCTCTATACGGACGGACATTTTTTAAAGTTTGCCCGCAGGCGTGGTAGAGGACGATTACATGGGGAGAGTTTTTTGCGCAAAAAATTTTGGCGATATTGGCACCCCTTTTGTACTGGGGGCCTATATTGCGGGAATTTTTTTTACCATAAAAATTTTCGGCGATATTGCAAATTCGGCGAGTATTGCCCCCCCCCTGTCTACAGGTTATGTAAAAATTAGGCTTCATATTAGGAGGTATTGCACACAAAAAAAGTGACAGGTATTTCTCAAGAAAAACGCTTGTTCTCGGAATTGAACTCTTTCGATATTATTGCAAAACCCTTATTTGGGCTCTGATTTGTAAGCGGAAAATTTTGTTAACCCTGCTGAATAATACATCTAATTATAATTCTATATAGATCCGATATATACAGGGGCCCCTTACTCGCCTAATATTGCCATATTGGCAAAATATAACAGGGGCGCAATTAATCGCCGAATGTCCCAATATTGCCGCATGTGCCAATTATCGCTGAAATTCTGTTGGGCAAAAAATTTCGGCGATATTGCCCTGTCCCCTGATTATATTTGTGAAATTTTTAAAAAAAAATTGTGAAAGTCCTAATAATGCTGAAAATTTGGATTTGTATTTTAAGTCGTTTAGCCGCCATCTTTAGAAAATATTAGGCAGATTTTAGCAAAACTTCGGTCTAAGCATACAAAAATAAATTATTGAACATTACCTTTTAAACTTTCGAATTTTGGCAGAAGCGTAGAAAATCTATAGAAGTTTATAGTTCCCGACCAAGAGTGTGATAACAAATAGCGCCCATCAGATTCCAAGCAAATTGTCTTGAAATACTTATGTGTTCGCAAACAACAATCAACTTCATTAGTATCCCACTTGTTTGAACAACTTTTCAGTAGACAACTCCGTTAAATTGACAGAATTGGAGCCATCAAAGGACACCATTATCCCACTCCATAATGCACAGCAAAATGCATCTAAAATTTGCCAATCATATATAAATATTCTTTTGACCGTTTTTTTTATCTATTACGATTTAAGGACCTTTATAGAGCGTTCGATTTTTTAAGAAGGCATTATTATCTATCCGCTCAGGCAGAACTGGTGCACATACAATAACTTTGTAAATTTTGGTCAGCATACAACCTTCAAAACCCAAACTGAACTGCTAGAGGCCTTTTTTTTTGCATTTGCGTTTTCACCGGGAATATTATAAAAGATTAATCGGTTTTTCGACAATTTTTTTCAAAATTCATCGATTAAAAAATCAGAAATCGAAAAAAAAACGGCCCTGCAATAATACGAGCCGTGAAAAATTATTATTATGCCCAAACTTTTCAAAATGATCGTATAGTCGAAAATCCGGCTTAGGGGCGTAACAAATGTATCACTAGGTTCATCAGAATAAAAAGTGACCTCAATGATATCACTGGATTCTCGAGAAAGGTTGACACAATGAATAAACTGGATTTCTCATTGTGACGTGGTAATAAATTTTTACGATAGAACAGGATTTATCGATATACCATTTCGTCTGATCTCAGCCCAAATAGATAAGACGTTCCTAAAACATTGAACCATAGTTAAAGAATCTTCATATTTTATCGCAAAAATTATGCTATTAAAAATGCGCTGAAAGTTGTTGAGGAAATTTTTGGAAAATCAAGTCTTCTTCTTATGAATGGAAAAGCCACAGTCGTGTGAAAAATATATGAATAATATTATTTTGGGATCTGCATAAATAAAATAAGTTCGCGATAAAAGAGTCCTATAATTTATAAAAATAAACTCGTTATTCTCGATCACTTGAAGTATGCGCAATTACTATATTTTGAAACAACCTTTGACCGCTCGAACAGCGCCACGAAGTGGTTGCATTAAAAAAGTATTATTGGTAAATGTTCAGCGCAATAAAACTACCCAAGGCTCTTTAGGGATTGTGGGTGCAGTGAAGTTATTTTGAACCCACGGTGCAATTAGGTATTTATTCATATTGCACGTTGACCATTCAGCACTGCTCACGGAATCGTTTGCGGATGAAAAACCACCAAATTATTTCTGGATTATTTTTTTTCTAGAACATAATGCTTGCTAAATGAAATGCGAATAATGACGTATGATCAAAACAAAATAACCCAATTCGTGACATCTCAATCCGGAGATTCAGACCAAAAATAAAATTGAAAACTTATTGACCAATCATTCTAAAAATTTCCCAAAAATATACATTTCGGCTTGCATCGAAATGGAAAACAATTCTGATATGGGGTATCATTTCAGAAATTACCAAAAAAATTCAACTTGCAAGAAAAATTAAATTCTAAAATGAAAGATATTTCCAATATGATAGTTGTTTCAGATTTTTTGCGCCTTCTTCCAATATTTTCAATTTTTAGCCTCATCAATGTAATATGGCGCCATTTAAATCAGCGGATGAAATATGTGATTGCAAGAAAATATAAAGAAAATTACTTACAATTTTCTTGTTCAAAAGGTTTAATAAGATAATAGAGAGAAGGATTGATTAAAGAAACGAAAAGAAACGCATGTACCGTTCGTGGAGACTATACTTTTTTCTTGGGTAAAATAATCTAGCATTATTGCCTTATTTTAACCATAGCAAGGAATTTGCAAACTAATTTCGGCCGAATTAAGCATGAGATTACTTACATATTCTTGGTTGAAGTCTAGAGAATTTCTTTCGGACAATCAATATTCGCATTATGTGTCGATTTTTGATACGTTTGACGCTTGACGGTAATATCACATGAAAACAAAAATCACCAGAATATATGTTTTATGCAATGTAAAGGATTGATGTGAATAAGATTATTATAAAAATGAAATACATTTTTGACTTTTCCAAGTTACGGACTACAAGACATTGGAAAATAAACGTTCACTTATTCTCACAAAAGAATTTGGTTTTAAAAACGGCCTTTATTTTTCCACGCACATTATGAAAGCACCACAATCCCCCTCAAATTTTCGTTATTATAAGACGCTTTTATCGGTTGGCTAAATGTGAAAAGTTACTTTGTCCGGGACAGGTAGTTATCTTTGAAAATAATTTCAGTAATTGGAATTAATTTGGACAATTGCATAATTTTTTTTGAAATTTTGGAAAATACTGAGAAATTTTGGAATTTCAAACTTTGCAAACATGGAGGAAATAAGAATTGTTGCTAAATTTTTGCGACCGTTTAAATCCTCCAAAATATCTAAAAATATTCACAATTTACTGAAAAATATTAAAAATAACATTAATTCTAATGAAACAGTATTTGATAACGTCGTATCCTACCTAAGGGATCGTCAATTTGCCATTCTGTACCTTCTGCTATACCATAAAAAGCTGCATCTCCCCGCAAAAACTCCGATTTGCCAGCAGCAGAAGCAGAATGCATACTTATCACAACAGCACAGGAATGCAATCGATACCAGCCAAAACCACCTTCCATAGAAACCAAAAGAACATAAGCAGGTTGACCGCTTTCTATGGGGGGTCAAAATTAATTAATAATACCTCTTGTATTCGCCTAGAGGACAGAAATTTGGGGGAGTCTTTATCCGGTAAAAATGTCAGGTAAAAATCGTTTATATCTGGATTATTCGGCTTTTTTCTTTGAAAATCAAATTTTCCTACCATTATTATGGGTATTAATTATTTTGGTTAACTACAATTTTTTTTTCTCACCACAATTTAACGCCCCGTTTTGTTCCTCTTAGCGAAGCTCAGGTGCTCGAAAATGGCCAAATTCTTGCTCGTTTTGTCCTTCAGAAGGAGTCCTCTTAGACAAATACACAGTAGTTTATTATACTCGTTAATATATTTAAAACTCGGTTGAGTCAATAGTGGCAAAGTCTGTTTTTTTCGTTTATCATTTAGGTTTATTCTAGAATATTTTTATGGTGTTTAGGCGGACTCTACGAAGTTACGGGAAATGCATTTTCTCCATAAAAAATAGCCATTCAGAGCTTTTAGGATACAAGTCAGTTATTAGCCATTTGTTAGAACCTATACATTTATATTGTGGAATTAAATCTCATGGTTTGGTACAGTGTATGAAATACAGTATTTCACACATGGCGACACAAGTAGGAGCGTTAGCCAATTGGTAAAACTATCTCCCCCCAGAGTTTTATGGCGAAATATATGACAGAAATTTAACATAATTTGCAAAACTGGTAGACGAAAACTTTATCTCGGGCCCTATTTCAAATTTCGGCTAATTTTTTTTCTAGATATGGAAAAAACTGGCGTTTTTCGGCAAGGTATTCGTCGGAAAAAACAAACTCCTGGGAAAAAAATTATAAATCGGTCGATTTTTTTTAAAGTCTGGCTAGCTCACACAAAGCAAACTTAATCTCGGGCACTTTTTTGAGATTTCCAACCCAAACTCGAAATTTTGATGTTTTTTTCGAAAAAATTGCTCCGATGTGTTTCAAAATTATAGTGGCTTAAATTGAAGAAACGTTTATTTTAAAAACATACTTCGAAAAATAGAAAAAACGCGGTTTTGCGGAGCTTGTATTTGATTATACAACATTGACTTTAATCAATCATCTTCCAGTTATAAAATTCATCAGATAACTAATTATGTTTTTGATTAATCTTTTGACCCTTATTCCTTTGAAGAAAGCGATAAAATATTCTAGCATTGGCCGCAATTCGACCCCCAGCACCCTCCAAGCATAGTGTTCATAAGTGCTCGAGAACCCTGACACCTGAGCTTCGCAGTGCATTTTGAGATGAATTCATCCACATCGCATTTTGAACCACCGTTGCAAATAAAAAATCAAGGAATAGATGAAAACGCCTAAAGCAGCGATCGGCACAGAGCAGTGACCTGGCATACTTTGAATTTTGCCATTCTATAAGGACAATACCATTTGGAAAAAATTATAATTGTCTCATTGATCAGAAATTAGAGTCATTTTAAAAAAAATTTTTTTACTTCAAAAATGAGCCTTTCTTAGTAACAGTGAGCCATTTTCGGTAAAAAGAATCTTTTTGTTCAAATTTTTGGGCTTTATGTTATAAAATGGTATTTTAATGCTTTTGGACTTAAATATGAGCTTTTCTTGTAAAAGTAGCTCTCCGTAGAAAAAAGTATTGTTTGTTTAAAAAATTGGCTTTTGGTCAAATGCCTTATTAAATAATGATTTTTTAATGTTTTTTATCTTTAAAATAGGCTTCTGTTGGAAATTAAGATTTTTGGTGAAAAATGTTTTACGTTAAAAATGAGCTTTTTTTTAAAAAAATTGTGTGTTGTCGTAAATTTTTTTGTTTTAAAAAAAAAAGTTTTCTTAAAAATCTTTTTGTGTTTAAAAACGGTTATGCTGGGGGAAAATCTAGTTTCTCGCTGAGAAAATTATCCTGTGAAATATTAATGCTTGTGAGCCCGAATATAGTCTTTTCGGACCATTTGATTATAATTATTTTTTTATAGAATTACTTACTTTTAAAGAAGTGCCAATTCTAGGTCCAATAAAATAGGGCGCAGCAAGGCGCAGTTCCTCCTGTTATCATGAACAACTCCAGAACCAGGCAAATCCATAAAGCTACTCCAGCATAGAGAGGCTCCGATGTAGTCTCGGCATGTTTTAACCATCGACTTGAAGACTGCCAATGACATACACAAGGAAAGATAAAAACCTGATATAATGACTCTACTTTTTATTCATCAAAATTGTAAGTTTTATTTTTTTTTATATGGAATTTTTATCTTCATAATTTTTTGTTAGTTTAATGTAAGAAAAATTTGTTATATTTGAAATGAACATGTGTAGGGTGCGCAGCGGAACTTATAGGACTAGACAAAACTGTTGATAAAAATTATTTATGCTATCGGTGGGGTTCATCGCCACCGAAAAAACATGTCGAGTCAAAAAATTTTTTTTTGGCCAGTTTAGTGGCCGAAAGTGAGTTTAAAAACCTCATTTTCCGCACTAATTTCTATTCTGGAGCAGAATAAGTCAATTTTTGTTTCTTATGTCAAGGAGCGGTACTCACATAAAAATTGCTTATTCCGGAAAATTATTTTGAAAATAAGATTAAATAGCTGTTTATTTGATAATTAACATAGTAAGGTATTTAACTCCCGTAGTGTTCTTTTGCCCATCAATGGTGCAAGGGCCGTTAATCGCAATTTAGGACCCTTATCACTGTCACTCAATTGAAAATTTACAGAAGTGATCGATCAAACTATTTGAATTAATTGACGTTTGTGCGTTTTTTTTTTTCGAAAATGTCTTTACTGTATTTACCAGTACTTATTTTTTGCAAAACAAATTTAAATCATCAAGAAAAGCCTTTGAGCGGGACAAAAAAATTCTTAGACTTTTTTCCCCATTAACACCATGGCCCCAAAGTGATTCACTGACCCTATATGTCCGAAGGAATAAGGTTGACCAAATAGTCTGTTTTTTTCAAATACTTAAACTCAATTTTGAAAGAAGTGACATGGATTCCTTATAGAAGTTTTAAGACTATTTTCCCATTTACACAAGACCTAAATGATAACGTGACCTTCAAATTGAGAAATTAGGTTGTAATGAAGAGTAAACAAATAGAGATTCAAATTACGCCGAAAATTTTGGTGCCAATAAACACATACTTTAAGAGTTTTGAACATAATAATAATTTTCCAAAACGTCACGGTGATCTCATTTTTCGGAATAAGGCTTTATTATGCATATTTCAAACCTTATTTTTATATGTTCTCACGTAATTTTTCACTTCGGACCTTTGATGATAATGAGGAAAAATGTCTTAAAGAACGGTGTGTAGTTGACCCCTGGATTTTTGACGTAATTTGAGTACTTTTTCAAATACTGTTACTATGTTTCTTGTTCAAAAATACTCAAATCACGTGGCAAGACCCCTTAAGAAGAATCGTAACGAGAATTTCTAAGACGTTTTTCTTGGCATCTACAAGTATGGCATCCGGTTTAAATAGATCATTTCTAGAAGTCATAACTTCCGTAATACTGATTAAGAAGAATGCGTAGGGCGAAAAAAAGGGGCGACAAGAAATCAACGAGAATAATTTATTCCAAAAAAATTTTAAGATCATTGTTACATGAGAATGAAGCATTAAAACATTAAGATTTTTTTTTGCAGATGCAATACCCAATTGGCGCGGGTTTAATATTTAAATTTTTAAAATGTAGAATTAACCTAATTCGTGTTATTTATGCACTGTTTGTGAGAATCGTCCGAAAATGACGGAATTTTTAATTTTCTTTCACATTTGATGACTTTTTTATGAAATTTTTTTTACTAATTGTTTATATTAGGACTGTAGGATAATTCTGTTGAATAAATATATTATCATTGAAAAATATTTTGTTATAATGATGTTCGGTTATATGCTCAATTTAAGCGCTGCACCATTGATTGGTGCCAAAGGCATACGGGTCCAGAGATTGCTCGGCCACTACGGGAGTTAAAAATTCATTATTGAATATTTTTAAATTTTCATTCCGAATTTCATTAAATATTTGAGAGCTCTATAAAAAAAACTGTCATCTGAGGTTCGTTTTGGTAACCAGGATCCAAAAAATATTATCAGGAGTTGAGAAGGGATAAAAATGAATTTTACGGTTTTTAACCTAAGTTGGGTTAGACGAATACCGGGTGCGATTTTAGAGAAAATATCTTCAAAAAAAAATGATCTGATTGATGTCTATTTTGAGGGTGTCTTGAAATTATCTTCCAAATTTTTAGAAAAAAAGCCGAAATTTAAGTTTTCAAATACCCACTATTGCCAAATTAAGTTCTATGACACTTCGAGATTTCTTGACAATTTTTGGTCTATTTTCCAAAGTTTTTTTCGATGATAGAATACGTTTATACCGCTTTGCGTTAACTATGAATTCTTTTGAGGGCAAAACTAAGTTATGTAAAATTTGATAGAATTAAAAAAAAAGAGATCCTAAAATTTTTTTTTCGATATAGTTTTGGGACTTATTCATTTTTTATGAAAGCCCTGAGTATCATGGCTAAAGCTATATAGAAAATAACTCCAATTGAGTTTCTTTCAAGCTACAGCACCAGAAATAATGGTTTGCGATGTGCAGCAAACACCAAAATTTTGAAAAACCACATTGTATAACAATTTTGGATTCAATTGATTTGTTCTAAATTATTTTGTCACTGGTTATATGAAAATCCTGGCTATGCGTCGAATTTTATTCGCGTCATAGTTTTGAGGACAATGACCCAATAAATCACTGATTCTCGGCCGAATCGTTTTATGTGACTTGGACAGTGTCTCAAAGTTATGACTCCTGTAGTTTCCAATTACGCGAATATAAATTTTTTGTTCTTGTGTAAAGTTAAGACTGTCACCTGTTTGAGACCAAAATAGAGCTAAGAGGGGCTTTCAAAATCCGAAGATTGCATATTAGATCATTTCTTACCAAAAACAATGGTGAAATATTTTTTAAAATTTTTTTGCCAATTTTTGAAATGCTATTAAACTCATTGTTTGCTCCAAAATAGACTAACGGAAACACGATGAGAGTTACTTAAATTTTAGTTCTTGAGACTTGCGTTTTCCAACCAAAATCTGACAGGTACCAGGCCTAGTAAAGTTAAGATAAGTTTCTTACGCGAAAAAATCCATGATTTCCGATAAAAGAATTTGAATGTTGGTAGTTGATCTCCAAAGCAACAGCCATAGCAATTACCCAATATAACAATTGCTCCCGCAACGAAATACAATTTATTTAGTCTAAAAATTTGAGAAGTAATCGACTGAAAATTTTCAAAAATTTTTCGATTCCGCGTCTATAATTATGCCTAAGAAGTAGTCGTCGCGTAAAAAAGACGTTTTTGATTTTTTCATAAAAATCAACTACAGCGGACAGGGCGCATATCGCAGGCCTGAATATCCCCGGAAAAAACCTACGGAATTTCAAGATTTTTAGATTAAATTCCTGTCAGTACGCATATTGCCGACATGAGCCAATTATCGGAAAAACTGTCTGATCTTAACCACAGTTGAACGGTTGAAGTTCTGATTCACAAACCAAACCTAATCTTATTATTTCTAGATTAACTTTCCATTTTTTTTAATTTGTACTTTATGAGCGTATTGGGGAAGATACAGTGGTGTTCATTGAATACTCACATTTTGGTATTTTACTTTACTTAAGACGTAAAACTGCTATAAAATTGAAAAACATTTCAAATTATGACGCATTTGGAACGCCCACGCGTTGTTTCATTTTATTTTTAACGGAAATTTTTGTTTTTTTCCCCTTATCGCCCGAAAGTGCCAATATTCGCCGAATGTTTTGAGAAAACTTACGGCGATAGTGGCCCCCGGTTATTAGTGGGTGTATTTTTCATGCATATTTAGTTTATCGTACAGTAGATTTTTTTTGTGGGCACTCACACTCATTTTGAATTATTTGGAGGCAGTTTTCATATATTTCCAAAGCCCCGCCCAGTACCCTTTAATGTCTTATATTCAAAGTTTCACTGGCATTTGACCAAATCATAGTGGGTGATGGTACAAAATTTGTGCGTATTTGCACCGTTTCCTTTTCTTTATTTGTTTCCTTTTTACGATGAAATCAGACATAGAACAATTTCGAACATTCGGAAGTTTTCTTTGGAATTTAACTCTCAGCCGCTTATACGGCTCTGGTTGCAGAAGATAAACTTAATTGAACATTTTTCAACCTTTTATTGAGGAACTGTACGCAACAAAGAGTGTTAAATTAAATAACTAAGGGTACTTTTTTAAGGTAATCCAGTTTTTTCCGCTGTATTGAGAACGGAACAGAGAATAAATAAATGACGAATTTTCTGGATTTTCACAGATTTCGGCTAATGACCGGTCAATTTTTAAACAGTTGGTTCTGAGCAACCACATAACTTCGAAGCCACACTTATGAGATATGGATACAACTTTGTTATGCGAAACGTTTCCGCCCAGTTTTTTTGTAATTTGACAATGCTAGGATAGTCAAGATAACAGATTGCTTTCATCTTTAATCCAGCAGACCTAGGTTAACTGAAAATACATAACTACTTGCGAAGTTTTTCCACAAAAAATGTTTTTACACAGAGCCAACTCTAATCAGTCAAGATTACAGTTTTTAAATTTCTCTGGCAAAAATTCTTAAGGGGTGTCAAATTACATAAAAAATCTACGACAAGATGTACTAACTGTTCAAAAAATTGGCTTCTTAAAATAGTGTGCGGTTTTCGCAGAACGAAGGATTTAAATTTTTACGCGTCAATGGTCCGATATAACCAGACATCCAGGTGAAAGTGAAAAAATAGTCGAGTTATTTATCCATTCGAAAAAAATCGATCAATTTTAAGGCTAGACTTTTGTAAGGAGTCGACTGCTCAGACTTGAGCTTTCAGAGCCGTAACAAGCTACTTGAGGGCATTTAAGGCTATTTGCCCAATCCGTAGTTTAGCTATAAAAATAAATAATTTCGGATTTGTAATAACAGTGAATTTTTATTTTGTTGTCCGGTGTTTCACGCATCACTTATTATTACATTATAAATTTTTTTAGGGGCTTATAGTACACTTAAATTGAGTGATGTGAAACACGACAAAAAATAAAATTCAAACTGTTAGTAGCATTGACTTAAAGTTCAAATTTTAGATATATGATGAAAATCCAGACTCTTGTCTTCGCGGAATCGGGTCACATTTAAACAGAGGGTTTTCAATTGCCTGCAAGAAGGACAAGCTTCATCAAAAAGTCAAGGCGCAAAATTTTAAAGCAGGAAAGTTAACTTCTGACTAGGATTTTGGCTAATAGTTTTTCTTTATTCTTAAAACCACAAGGTGGCAAAGTGAAAAACTTATACAAAATATATTGTATATAATCATTTTTTAATCAGCATAAAAAAATGCAGAATTAAAAAACTTGGCAGGAAATATCGATTCTGATTGAGTGACATTTAAACCAATCAAAATCGAACTAAAATTTCGAAAATTTGGCGTTTTTACAGTTTTTTATTTTCTCTCAAATTATTCATTGCAATTTTTTTTTGCTGACTGCGGACATCCTAGTCCCGCATAGGATAATATTTTTACTTACAGAAATCTAGAAAATTCTTTATAAGAATATTTGTTACGTTTTTTGATCGGACTGATCCAGCCTCCAAAAATGCAAAACCAGCTTGCATAAACATAATGATTGCTCCCATCGTGAGCATAAAAAACTAAAATAAATTTTGTTAAAATTTACACTTATGGGTATGGTGGTTGCTACATTTTCTGCCGTTATTATGTCATTAAAATGCACCAGTGTTTCCTGAGCTTTCTTTGTATCCTACTTTTGAAAAAATCGAAGCACATTCTTTTTCGGAAATTTTTTCACGTGACTTTGAAAAATCCGTATTTTGAGTTTTGGGTCGAAATTGAAAAAAACGACTCGGCTTGAGGTTTTATTTGTTTTGAGCTACATTTTGCCAAAATTTGATTGAATTTTAAAATTCAACCTAGGAGGAGATAGATTTCCCGATGAACAATGTTCAAAAAACGATGGTTTATCGCATATTCTAGAATAAATATAGCACTTATCGACAAAACAGCTCGCCCTAAGTTAGACATACTTATTCTACAGGTTATATCAAAATTAGGATTTATGTCATAATAAATCTTGGGAGGAGATAGATTTTCCGTTTTGGTTTATGGCTTGCTTATGTATCTAGGAGTGTATGCATACAAGAAAGTATTGACACATTTAGCACGCAAGCTGAAGGGTAGTTCTACAATCTGAATAATATTCTTGAAGCCCTGTTTGGCTGATATTTCACCGGGAATATGTCAAACTAGGAACTACCATACGGTATGGTCCATACCCTTAATTTGCAATAAAAATAATTTTCATAACTTTTATTTTTAAGGGATCTGAAGCAAGCATTCCGTCGTCAAATTTTGCCTATTTATTCAAAAGATTCTTTTTCTATCAAATATATTCTAAAGCGAATGTTCTTCTGATTGACAACTATAATTAAATTAAGAAAAGTAATTACGAAATTTCAGATATTTTATCACATATATTTTATTCCATATATATATTCATATATGATAAAAGTTGGGGTTGGAATATAAAGAGGTTAGTGGTCTCAATTTTTGTTTATTGAAAAACATATTAAAAAATTGCGATTAAAAAAGTTTTAATTATTCTTTTGCATGAAAACCTAAAATAAACCAGATAAAGAATAATCTAAGCTTTATTTTGAAGGGACTCTCGTTTAATATAACAAAAAAAATTACGAGGTTCATAATTATAATCAAGTATGTTTTAAAACTTCTTAACTCGTAGACTTTAGACATGAATCTGTACCCAGACTCGATTTCCGGCAACCAGTGACCATTCTTATAAATCGAGTCATATAAACAAAGTTTCATTATCAACATACATTTTTTAATAGCTTAAAATAATATTCAGCGAATTTGCTATACAATTGAAAAAACAAAAAATAATTTAAACGAATTAAAAGGCATTTAATGAGGATAAGAAAACAAAAAGTTGCGAAAATAAGCTCTAGTTACACACAAAAGTGCAATAGTAAGATGAAATTAAACTATATGTTTTCCACAAAATTCTCTAGTAAAATGACTCTTAAATTGTTGTGGAATATTTTATTTCTCGTTCAAGATCAAGGTCAATTTTAAGTTCATCGTATACACTTGAAAGTACCACCAAAATAATCGGAAGGGTCGACTTTCTCATGAAAATATTAGCAACTATGGGTAAATTATGTACTTAAAGGTTATCAAAGATCAAAAATGATCACATTTCACAGGTTTTTTTTTCTCTCTGGCGCCCTTTCAGTACATAATTGGCCCATAGTTGCTAATAATTTCATCAAAAAGTTGACCCACGCGATTCTTTTGAGGGTACTTACAAGTCTCTAAGATGAACTTGAAATTGAAGGTAATTTGATATACGATACACCATATACGGTAATTTGACAAAGTACTCAAATGACGTCAAAAACATTTATTGATGAACTTCAAACGTTTTTAAGACTTTTTTCGCATTACACCAAAGTCCGAATAAAATCACGTGACGAAATAATTCAAAAATAAGGTTTGAAATGTGTCATAAATAAATCCTTATTTCTTGAAAAATAAGATCACGTGACCTTTTTGGAAAATATCATTATGTTCAAAACTCTTCAATTAAGTGTTTATTAGCCCACAAATTTTTTTGGCGTAATTTGAGTACTATTTGTGTACTTGAACCAAAATCTTATTTCTTAATTTTAAGGTCACGTGATCGTTTTTGAACTTTGGTGTAATGGAAAAAAGGTATTAAAAACTCCTAAATAACATCTTCGCTTATTCCAAAAAGTGATTTAAGCATTTTTTGAAAAAAAAANAATGTTCTTCTGATTGACAACTATAATAAAATTAAGAAAAGTATTTACGAAATTTCAGATATTTTATTACATATATTTATTCATATTTGATAAAAGTTGGGGTTGGAATATTCAGAGGTTAGTGGTCTCAATTTTTGTTTATAGAAAAATTTCATGGAAAAACATTAAAAAATTGCGATTAAAAAAGTTCTAATTATTCTTTTGCATGAAAACCTAAAATAAACCAGATAAAGAATAATCTAAGCTTTATTTTAAGGGGACTCTTGTTTCATATAACAAAACAAATTACGAGGTTCATAATTATAATCAAGTATGTTTTAAAATTTTTCTAATTGATAGGAAAGTACTAAATATAAAATTCGCTTTTTGAAGAAAATATATTTAATGATACAATACACTCCGGGGACTTCAGTTTTTGATGCAAAAGTGCGTCATCAAAGTAAGGCCGAGGGGGAACGTGAACAAAGGCAGTCAATTACAAGCGCGCAAGTTTCTCCCGCAAAATTTTTAATCCAAAAATTTTTGGAAGCACGTGATTGGTCAGGGGGGGAAAATAATTTTTCACGCTCGACTTTGAAATTACAAAGTTGATTGGAATAGTGGTTTCCCATCAATCAATTTCAAATACAAATTTATTAAATTTCATTATTTGACGACCTCTAGCGAGAGAACCTATTGCCAGATGACTGCGTGACCACCACCAAACATTTTTCAGGCCAGTTTCTTATTATATAAAATTCTCAGCTAATATTTGTTTGCGCAGACTACTTCATAAGGAGCTGGCGCTGATAATCTTACTGAGTTCAATTTAGTTTATCATGATACATTATTCCAAACTATGAAATATTATGAATTTCTCATGATAAAACCGTTATGAAAATTATGGTATCAAATAAGTATAAAATTCAAATGGGAAGATTTATTTTTGACATCTGAGGATACGTTTAAGATTTATTTCAAGATCATAAAATCAAAATTTTAAACAGTACTACATCAAATAAGGCCATCTTTCAAGCAAAAATCTAAACTTATTTAAAATCTTAAAACAGCGCAAATTGGTCTTACTATATATTGTATCTTTTATAGAAAACATAATAAAGAGTTATTTTATTGCATTCATATACCGTCATTTTTGCTAATAGTAGCCGATTCCTACTAACTATCGCGAGTTATGTCTCATAATAGCATATCTTATGTGCCTCAATTTTCGACATTCTGATTTGAAAATCAAAAGATATTAAAAACTATACAATGTTTTTTAATTCAAAAACAAGTTCAAAAAACTTCTGGGCAATTTTTTTTTTCGGGAACATTTCTTGAATATTTGGAGCCCGTGAAATTTTTGATTTTTCGAAAAAAATTTCAAGCGTGAAAGTTCAATATAATATTTTTTCACGTGCTTTTATTTGTAAATAATTCAAGTTTTGCAATATTTGGAATATTAAAATTAACTACGATGAATTTATTTCCGGAGTTGATATCGAAATTGTGTTTTTTTTCTAATTGACAAACATGAATTACGAAAGCTATACAAATTAAAATAAAAAAATAAGATAAAACTTAAAAACAATTTAATTTGTGAAGTCATTTTAAATTTCAAAATATGAAAAAAAAATGTAACTTTATAAATCTTCAAAAAACCTGTTATTAACAAGTTTTTGGCATGAAATTCACAAAGCCCTGAATTTATTACTATTAAAATTTCCCGATTCGTAGTTTTTAAGTTACATTTTAGAGATTATCCTTAATTTTATTTGTAATAACACGTATACAGAAATAAGTCAGTAAATACAGATTACATACTGCTTCCAGTATATGTGGTTTCAATGAGATTCGAACTCGAGACCTAACGATATATCATTAAGAACGAAACGATCCCTTCACCTGTCAGGGTTTTGGCTCGTTCTTAACGATATATCGTTAGGTATTGAGTTCGAACCTCGTTGAAACCACATATACTGGAAGAAGTATGTAATCTGTATTTACTGAGTTATTTCTGTATGACTGGTTATTATGAATAAAGTATTATATTTGCAACCCAATATTTAATTTGTGAGTTTTTTTATAACAACTCCCATTTTTAAAAAACCAATCAAAGTTTTATTATCAATAAAAATTTTTTTAGAATTTTTTGTTATTGCATCGGAGTTTTCAAGGGAAGTTCCTCAATATAATAATGAACTTTCCGTCATGTCAGATTTTGATATATCATTTAATGGTTAATTACCCATTTTTTTTATTCCGCCAACTTATTTCGTAACCGCGAAAAAAATATTTATACTGGATAGATAAATCTTCGTGATTACCACCGACCGAATTGACATTATTTAAATTACTAGAGGTGTGCCGAAAAACAATAAAAATTAAATTCTTAAAATGTAACTTTACAATTAGACTTTGAATGCCTTTTGTTAGATCCAGTAAAATATCGGCTGTTCATGATGAGTCATCAAGACGATTTGAAATAGAGAATTTCAAAACTTAAAAATGGGTATGGTTGTTTTAAAGCTACCTTGTAGGGAATTTTTTTCTAGTCATTTTAAGCCCAAGGATTTTTTTGTTCTTCAAAAATTTTCAAAAAAAAAGGATTTTTTGGTCAATTTTTCGAGATTTTCAAGATAACTTAAAAACCCCAATCGGTATGGACTATACCAATATTTGAGTTTTGAAATTTCTTATTTCAAATCGTCCAATAATAAAAAAGATATACATAAACTTTTTGAAATTTAGTCTTTCGGTCGACCTCCTATTTTATGGGCGGTAATACTATTAAAGGTAATAAAAACCAAGATTTAAGTTCGACAAGAGATCTCTAGAGTTCGCTTTAATTAACGAAGTGCTCAAAGTTCAGATACAGTACTTCAAAATTTCGAAAACATGTTTTTTCAAGAAAATTCCAAAACTTTTTTCTGATTAAAAACAAATTTTTTCTCTTACTCCAGGCATTGGCCTCCAAATGTGTGACGACAAAAATTAATTCGATCCGATGTCTAGTTATGCGATTAGGCTAATTACCTGAAAAATTACTTAGAAAAAATCATGCGAAATTCGAAAAAAAATTTTGGTCAAAATTCAAATTTTTTGTTATTTTTATAGTAAAACCGATGGAAAATGATAATGCAGCTTAAATTAGCCTTATGCTATGTCTGAGTCACGTGATCTAGCGCCCGTCGGGTACTTTCTTAATTAGCCCGTTTTACGCTAACAATGTTTCGAGTCGAAAATTTTAGAAAAAAAATTTATTTTTTTCCATAAAATTGTTTGTTATATCTTTTTTCTCAACCAAAGTCCCTCAGTAGTGAATAAGGTATTCACAGCGTCAAAATTTCGGCTTTGGAAACTGATTATCGGATAGTTCGTAGATTGCTCAAAATAACCACACATACATG
>SCLH01000828.1:238328-255611 GCA_004367855.1 Oikopleura vanhoeffeni
GTCGTATTCCGAAAGCCAAAATGTGAAACGGTTAGAGCCCCTACTGGTGGACACGCTATTAATTACTGATAAGATCTTGGTCGAGAAAACCCATATGATTTTAAGGAGGCCTACCGGCCGACTTTGAACAAAAGATTATTGATTTATATTAGATATCTCAAAATGACCACACATATTGAAAAAAACCGAGAAAAATTTGTCCGAATCGGACCTTTTTTTTTCAAAACATTTGAGATTAATACTAAGTTTTCAGGCTGTCGAAGAACTCAATCGGATTAGTCGTTTCCAATAGTTCAAATATAAACCTATTTATAACTGAGGTGATTTTATACAGGGTCTCCGGTCTGGAGAAGGCCCAATATCGCTGTAAGTTTTTCTCTTAAAAATTGGCGATATTGGCACTTTCGGCGAAATGTGGACAAAAATAATTTCAAGTTCGAAATACTCATGAAAAATTCACGTTTTTTAGGAAAAAATTAAATACACTTGCAAAAAACTATGAAAAACCGTACACTGGAAATTTTCTCATAGTATTTAGATATCTGAAGGCTGTCATGACATGTCATCTTCCATATCTTTAAGGATATAGAAAAAAAATTTTCATCGGAGTTTCTCACCAAAATTTATGAATTTATTTTCAAAATTTAATGTTGCTCAAGAATTTTTTTCTTATTTTTGCTAAAATCTTGAAAGACCACTAAATAAAAATCACAGTTTTATTTGCTCATTTTCATAGAGTTGAATAAAAAGCTAAAATGAAGTAATTTTTAAGATTTCCAAAAAACGTAAATTGACAAACGTCCTGAGAGTTTCTCAAACGTCCGGACAAAAAATTTTAAATCATAGGTGTCAGGACGTTTGAGAAGGTGGTGTATATCGTTTGTGCTCGACTAGCCAATATTTTGGCTTACGCAATGCTATTATTAAACGTCATCCGCCTACGCTTAAGCGAATGTAATGACACCTCGTTTGCGGAAAAAACATTCAGGCGGGGGTATGTCAAATTTTCGGACATTCACCAAAATTTGAGACTGAATTGTTTCCTGTTCATTTTAAGAGCTACGATTTTTTTATAAGAAATAGCTTCAATGAGCATTGTCAAAAATTTATTGCTCAAAATGAGACTGTTTATTAGATAGAGCGGCCCTAGTAAGAGTAAGTTAGGGCCTTTTTGCGTGTATCTGAAAAAAGTGTGTTGAAGGTATGAAAATATTACCGCCAATAGTTTTATGACAAACTTTTATGGTTTTTAGTTGACTGGATAATTTAAGACTATTTTTCTATTTCCTGGAGTTCTATAATTCTCTCATGAAGAAAAAGTAGATATTATTTCATCTTAATTCATTATCAGTTGATTGACGGGCGAAATTTTGATTTGGGGTTCAAAATTCAATTTTTGAAAAAAATATTTTTAAACAGTTCAATTTTAATATCTACTCTATTTTCGAATTTTTTTTGAAAAATAGCTTCAATGTGCATTATTGGATATTAACTCTCTGAATTTTTCAAGGGTGTCGTCCATTGTCCTCATCCATTTTCATCTTCACAAATTTCAATAGTGTAATTAATTGCTCTCAGTTTGGGTATTCACTTTAGTAAGTGGACGGCCCGACAAAACGTTTTTTTGCTTCCGGTAGCTCATTTTTCGATATTTTCAAAGCATAATGTTCTAGGAAATCATAAATGAACATGATCTATGCAAAAAAGTCTTCAAAACTTTACGAGGAAAGTATTCAAAAATATTCTTGATTTATTTCGAAAATTCTAAGTTGAAAGAAAGGCAATCTTAGAAACGTTTTTGAACAATTCACAGGTGAAAATTACATAACAAAATTCGCAATAACGTACCCTAAATGATAAACACTCGATGTGGCAGGTTCACGAACCTACGCAACATATTCTTTCATTTAAGAGCTGCCAATAACAGGCGCGGATTCAAAAGCGTTATGATACCACTTCTGAGCAAACAACAATTAGGGGTCGTTAGATCATTTTTATTCACGATATGCTAGAACATCTGAAAAAATCAGCTACCGTAAGTGAAAAGTTTTGGCGGGCCGTCCTCTCTGTATTACAAAATTGATACTTGCACTTAGCCCAGCGATATCCTTTTATCAACCAACCTCCATCTCAAAAACGTTCACTATCTCTCAAGCACGTGTTCGAATCCAACTAATGTTGTCTTGGTGATTGTTTTGATTATGATTATAGGCAAGGGTGCTTGATATTTGGACCGATAAATTTGATCGGTATGTAATCACTCAAGCAATCACTCAGACAATCACTTAGACAACATTAGTGGGATTCGAACACGCGCTATAGAGATAGTAAACGTTTTTTAAATTGATTTTAATTTGTAAAAGGATATTGCGCGTTAAATTAAGTAAAAATATACTTATCAGTATCATTAGGTTAAAAAGAAAGACTTTTTTTAAATAACAGAGTTCTAACTTGATTTATTCTGTTTAATTTTACATGTCAGAATCGTGTTTTATGTTTATTTGTACAGTGTTTTCATATTTACAGAATAGAATATAAATATATATGTGGAATCATATACAAGTAATACGAATATATATATAATACGAATATATATAATACGAACTCTAATCTTCGAAGATTAACTTGAATCGAAACTTTACCGCAGCTTGTAACAGGGACATAACATCTGACAAAGATTAACATTTTGAATTAATTGCCTTCAAAAATAAAAAAACGAAAAGATTCATAAAAAAAATTTCTTCAAAATTAATAGTTTATGTTTATAAATAGTAATCTCACCGGTAAAAGTCAGAGTTTTTTAAATTTTTTGCTAATAAATTCTGCTCAAGATTTGAAATGTCAAGAAATTTTTTTGTAAATTTCGTCTCCACAAAAAGCATTTTCAAATGTCCCAATAGTTTTTTGGTTGCAAAATTTTTTTTCTGTTTTTATTCGGTTCCGATCAATTTTACGAGTTTTTCGGGCAATTTCAACTTATCTTAAAGTTCATCAAAAACCTACAAAATATTTCTAATTATTTAGTTTGGAACGGTGGAACCCGAAAAGCTCTAACTTGGAAAACTGTCTACTCTTTTTGAATGCATCAATATTTGCCCAGCGCCTATTGAGCAAACTTAAGGGGGTTGTGGGTGTAGAATGTTGGAATTGCTGAAGAAATAGCCCTCTTCTCCAGCTGGACTGGAAGGGTCGATAACGGGCAGATAAGAATAATTGAGAAGAAAAATAGTGGCGACTAAAACCTTCTCTAACAACTGCAATTATTTTTTTTGATTCTGGTGAAGGGTGGCTCACCGGTGCCGTACTGAAAAAATGGTATAAATATGTTCTTAATTCACAAAATTAGTTAACTTTGGTTTTTAGACGGTAATAATAAAATTGAGAAAATCTGTTTATTCTCGGTGAATTTTGTTTCAAATTGAATAAAACAGACCATTTATGAAACGTATGATAATTTTCAGATATATGTTGCCGAGCTCATTGAAAAATGTATTCTCTGTTGCTTTTTATAAGTGAAAATAGGTTCATTATAAATAATTTCTGTGGTGGTGAAGTATGTTGCAGGAGTCATGTGTTCGAGGCGTGGGCGTTCGCTCCCCTCGCCACAACCTCGCTAAACCAATCACAATATTAATTTTTTTTTTTGAGAATTAATTATTGTTAAAAGGATTATAGAAAATGTTAAAACTATTTTCTTTCACTCGTGTATTCTTAACACCCACAACCCCCTTAAGGTCCGGCAATTTCTTTACCACGCTAATTTTTTTGTCGAGACGAAAATTCCTGCAAAATATTTTCAGCGGGGTTAATAAGTACTGGTTTAATTGGTTACCCACTGTAAATAATTCGCAATTTCTGATCATTATTTTTATATTAATCTGTTTTCCTTCAGTAGACCAGCATCCTGTATCTGGTTTTGACATGATGACTCTTCCAAGTCTTTTCATGTGCATGAATGAATCTCCAGCGATTGACCTGAGGGGGTTTCCAGTGATTCGCAAAGTTTGTATTTGTGAACAACTCTTAAAAGCATCCGAAGAAATACTTGTTATTTTATTATTCGATAAATTGATAGTATCAGCCTAAAAATTGGTTATTTAATGAAAATTGCAAAAATAATAATAATTACCTTTCCCATTTTACCCTAAAATATATTTTATTAACTCGTATTGGACTTTGAGCTATTTTTAGGTCTTACAAGAAAGTTATACAATTTGAGAATCATTATTCAAAAAATCTGATTTTTTTTAGTTTAAGGGGGTATGCGACTCTGATTTGACATTTTCTCGGTGAAATATACTGAAAACTAAGAGCTTATGGGAAAAAAAGAAAATGGTGATTTGTAGATCTATCCTTAATCTTCCGAAAAAGTATATCACAAATTATTTTTGACCATTACACCAATAGGTACAGTATGGTAACAAGATGACCTTTACCAAACTGCAAAATATATCTTCTCCCAGACGGTATATCAAATTGATAATATTATATTATATATATTGATAAAAGGAGAGTTTTTTTTGAATTTTTATCAAGTATTTATTTATCAGAACATATGTAAAAGATAAAGGAGAGTATTTTTTGCAATTTCCAGCACAAACCTCGAAATATGATTTTTTTTGTCATTTTTGAAAAAATTTCCGAAAAAATAAGTGTTTCGATTTTTTCGAAAGTAGGCTCAAAAAAAACACAGTAAAACACTGATGAGAAAGTTGGCTAACGTCAAGACGATACTTTGAAATTAAAGTGGTCAAATTTAAGCAAACGTTATTTTTTAACTTCATTTATAAAAAAATACTTAAAAAATCGAAATTTCGAATTTTTTTTTTGATGATTGGGTTTGTAGTACACTTAATTATAACCTCGTATCAATTTGAAGCATTTTAAATGCCTCTAAGGCCTTTATTAAATCAGAGTCGCATACCCCCTTAACGAAAAAAAAATCTCAAAAAAATTAAAATTAGTGACATTCGAATCATTTTATTCAACTAAAAGTGAATAATTTTGGCTCTCTATAGTAAATAGGGTGTCGAAACCGTTTACATGCCGGCTTTCCAAAATAACGCAGCGGATTGAGTTCTCAGATAGCTCAAAATGAGATCCTGTTTAGATAATTAGGGCGGCCCTAGTAGGGCCCTTTTGCATGTATCTGAAAAAAATGTACACTGTATAAAAATATTACCTTGAAAGTTTTATGCCAGACTTTTATGGTTTTTAGTTGGTTGGATAATTTTAGACAATTTTTTTAATTTCTAGAGTTCTATTATTCTCTCATGAAGATACCGTAGCTATTATTTAATCAAATTTAATTATCAGTTAATTGAAGGGCAAAATTTTGATCTGGGGTCCAAAATTTAATTTTTGAAAAAATATTTTTATACACTCCAATTTTTTAGTTTCAAGAAATCGGTAATCTCACAATCAAGATAAAACAGTTTTTGAGTCATAAATTTTGATTTAGAATTTTCTGTGGGCTAAAATTTTGATGAAAATCAGCAGAATATCGTGCTACACATATATATTGAAAGAAAAATCAAACGATTGGTCTGAATCGGACCATTCCTACAATTTGTTTTCTAAGTTATTAAATAAAAACTTTATGATCTCAAAAGTTTTCCGAACAAAAAGGAAACATAGGCCGATTCGCAGAAATTAAGGACACCCTATTAACTATAAGAGTCACTTTTGTTGTAGAATTTTGGTCATTTTAATTTAATAAATAAAATAAAAATAATTTATTTTCAAATTTGAATCCTATACGAGTTAAAAATAAGCTGCAGCGTAAGATTGTTGGCCAATTTCCAAGCGTTTCTTAAAAATAATGAAAGCGAAAAAACTAAAATATTTACCTTTCCATTAAGCAGTTTACAAGCCATGCCCAGAGCCGACAATTCGCTTATTGTATTATTTGAAAAGTCAATACTTTCGCTCCTTTGAGAAGTGTATTCTTGCCGGTATTTCGATCTGAAAATTGGGCGGAGAAAACGGGCAAAGCGTCAAATCCGGCATTGTTACATTTTAAGCGTTTTCCCATCGTATTCGCAATTCCCATTTAAGGTCGTTGCCATCTTAGCTGCGCACCACAAATCCAGCATTGCATTCCCTACAAAATATTATGAATTTTGAAAATGTTATTATTCAAAAAGTGGTTTAAAATTTGGTCAACCCACAAAATATTAGCTGCTAAGTTGCTTCAAATCAAACATTTCACAAAAGTATATCCCTTATTCACACTTTTGTAAATATCCCGGCCCTGATTGGGAAACGTAGTGTGTTTTCAAGTAGGAGGGCCAGGATATTTACAAAAGTTGAATAGAGGATATATAGATGCACTTAAAACTTATTGATAATTTGTTTCATTAATTATGAAATAATAAGAGATAGGATTTGACTGAGTTTAAGTTAAATATTTTAGAAGTCGATATTGAATGTAGTTAATCGCGAGCAAAAAAGTGACATACTGTAAACCAGCTTTCAAAGGATGGGTTTTTCCCTTTTCTATGCCTTTCATAGCAAAATAGGAAATTAGGCGATAGGATTGAAAATTCGCCAAGGGATGGCTTTTTTTGAACCTGCTGTAAACGTTATATTTGAACCTGAAATTCAAGAAGCCATATAAAAATATTAATTTGCTAAACAATTTGAAAATGTCCAAATACAGTTTTTTTAATGCCATCGTTTTTTGCGAAATAATTATAGGCTGCAAAAATCCTTTTTTTTTATTTACACATTTTATAATCAACCTTATGACAAGTAGCTCCATAAATTATCGGGCGTAAATTTCAGATTTTTTTTAGAAAAATACGGCTTTTCATTAGTGACAATTGGACCAATCAGAATCAAGAAATTTTGATAATGTCATTTTAAACGGATAAAAACTAAATTAAGTGTTTATTTTACTTATTATATCTTACTTGACACTTTTAGTATTGCCCATGCAAAATCCTTGTCCAGCTCTTCCTCCGGTGCATCGTCTGCTTCTTTCTTGTCTGCCAGTCCCACACGTGACCGAGCAGTCTGACCACGTGCTCCAAAAGTTCCAACGTCCTCCACAAATATCTGGTGAGCAATAGTCACTTTCAGATACCGATCCAACGCAGTTGTTCCGATCCTTTTTTATCACATTTTCTAGTTCGGCTTTTTAGTACCTGTACCAGGGGTCGCGAAAAAGTATATTTTTTTGATTTTAAATAGAAAAAAAAACTCTTTAGCGCGAGAAAAAATAATTTATTGATTAAAAAACCTTTCTAGCGCCAGTAAATATTATTTTTTATTTTAAAATAAACAAAATCTTTATAGCGTCCGTCAGCATTATTTCTTGCTTTTAATATAAAATCTCTCTGGCGCCAATAAACCCTCATTTTTTAAATTTTTAATTTTCAAATGTTTGTATAGCCAATAAACAGTATTAAATTAGTCAAAAATAAACGTAGCAAATTTAAATTTATGGTTTTGATTTAATAAAATTATGTTTTTTCAAAAAAATTCGAAACGTTTATTCAGCTGCCTACAATACTAATCGGAGAAGCGTTTTGAGCGGTTTAGTTCTCTCTCGTTTTTCGTATTAAATAACTTGAACCTATTGTATAAATTTTTTTTATTTCTAGAATAAACAATAAATGAAAATGATGAACATAAATGATGTTTTTTCTTAATACGATCGATTTTTGTATTAATTAAAGCGGATCGGAACTTTTTTTTAAAAAACGAATCAGATCGGGTTTTCATATCGGATTGAATCGTGGCGACCCTTGACCTGTACCGCATGTGACCGTGCAAGATGACCAATTTTGCAAAGACATCCACTGTGAGCATCCCGGTAGACTCCAATAGTTTTATGACAAACTTTTATGGTTTTAGTGACTGGATAATAAAGAATATTTTTCTATTTTCCTGGAGTCTAATAATCTCTCATGAAGAAAGAGTAAATATTATTTCATCTATTCATTATCAGTTGATCGACGGGCGAAATTTTGATTTGGGTTCAAAATTCATTTTTGAAAAAAAAAATTTTTAAAACAGTCCAATTTTAATATCTACTCTATTTTCGAATTTTTTTTGAAAAATAGCTTCAATGTGCATTATTGGATATTAACTCTCTGAATTTTTCAAGGTGTCGTCATTGTCCTCATTCAATTTTCATCTTTTACAAATTTCAATAGTGTAATTAATTGCTCTCAGTTTGGGTATTCACTTTAGTAAATGGAAGGCCCGACAAAAACGTTTTTTGCTTCCGGTAGCTCATTTTTCGATATTTTCAAAGCATAATGTTCTAGAAATCATAAATGAACATGATCTATGCAAAAAAGTCTTCAAAACTTACGAGGAAAGTATTCAAAAATATTCTTGATTTATTTCGAAAATTCTAGAGTTGAAAGAAAGGCAATCTTAGAAACGTTTTTGAACAATTCACAGGTGAAATTACATAACAAATTCGCATAAACGTACCCTAAATGATAAACACTCGATGTGGCAGGTTCACGACCTACCAACATATTCTTTCATTTAAGAGCTGCCAATAACAGGCGCGGATTCAAAAGCGTTATGATAAACCACTTCTGAGCAAACAACAATTAGGGGTCGTTAGATTCATTTTTATTCACAATATGCTAGAACATCTGAAAAAATCAGCTACCGTAAGTGAAAAGTTTTGGCGGCCGTCCTCTCTGTATAAAAATTGATACTTGCACTAAGCCCAGCGATATCCTTTTATCAACCAACCCCATCTAAAAAAACGTTTACTATCTCTAAAGCACGTGTTCGAATCCAACTAATTTGTCTTTGTGATTGTTTTGATTATGATTATAGCAAGGGTGCTTGATATTTGGACCGATAAATTTGATCGGTAATGTAATCACTCAAGCAATCACTCAGACAATCACTTAAGACAACATTAGTGGGATTCGAACACGCGGCGTATAGAGATAGTAAACGTTTTTTAAATTGATTTTAATTTGTAAAAGGATATTGCGCGTTAAATTAGTAAAAATATACTTATCAGTATCATTAGGTTAAAAAGAAAGACTTTTTAAATTAACAGAGTTCTAACTTGATTATTCTGTTTAATTTACATGTCAGAATCGTGTTTTATGTTTATTGTACAGTGGTTTTTATAATTTACAGAATAGAATATAAATATATATGTGGAATCATATACAAGTAATACGAATATATATAAATACGATATATATAATACGAACTCTAATCTTCGAAGATTAACTTGAATCGAAACTTTACCGCAGCTTGTAACAGGGACATCACATCTGACAAAGATTAACATTTTGAATTTATGCCTCAAAAATAAAAAATTTCTTCAAAATTAATAGTTTATGTTTATAAATAGTAATCTCACCGGTAAAAGTCAGAGTTTTTTAAATTTTTGCGCAATAAATTCTGCTCAAATTTGAAATGTCAAGAAATTTTTTTGTAATTTTCGTCTCCACAAAAAGCATTTTCAAATGTCTCAATAGTTTTGGTTGCAAAATTTTTTTCTGTTTTTATTCGGTTCCGATATCTTTACGAGTTTTTCGGGCAATTTCAACTTATCTTAAAGTTCATCAAACCCCAGAATATTTCTAATTATTTAGTTTGGAACGGTGGAACCCGAAAGTCTAACTTGGAAAACTGTCTACTTTTTTTAATGCATCAATATTTGCCCAGCGCCTATTGAACAAGATCCGGTGGTCATTTTAATTTAATAAATAAAATAAAAATAATTCATTTTCAAATTTGAATCCTATACGAGTTAACTCTAAAAAATAAGCTGCAGCGTAAGATTGTTGCCAATTTCTCCAAGCGTTTCTTAAAAAATAATGAAAGCGAAAAAGACTAAAATATTTACCTTTCCATTAAGCAGTTTACAAGCCATGCCGAGAGCCGACAATTCGCTTATTGTATTATTTGAAAAGTCAATACTTTTCGCTCCTTTGAGAAGTGTATTCTTGCCGGTATTTCGATCTGAAAACTGGGCGGAGAAAACGGGCAAAGCGTCAAATCCGGCATTGTTACATTTTAGTGTTTTCCCATCGTATTCGCAATTCCCATTTAAGGTCGTTGCCATCTTAGCTGCGCCACCACAAATTCCAGCATTGCATTCCCTACAAAAATATTATGAATTTTTGAAAATGTTATTATTCCAAAAAGTGGTTTAAAATTTGGTCAACCCTCAAAATCTTTGGCTGCTAATGTTGCTTCAAATCAAAAATTTCACAAAAGTATATCCCATATTCACACTTTTGTAAATATTCCGGCCCTGATTGGGAAATGTAGTGTGTTTTTAAATAGGAGGGCCGGGATATTTACAAAAGTGTTAATAGGGGATATAGATTCACTTAAAACTTATTGATAATTTGTTTCCTCAATTATGAATAATAAGGAGATAGGAGATCTGTACTGAGTTTAATTTGAATTATTTTAGAAGTCGATATTGAATGTAGTTAATCGCGAGCAAAAAAGTGACATACTGTAAACCAGGCTTCCAAAAGGGATGTCTTTTATCCCCTTTTCTATCCCTTTTCATAGCAAAAGATAAGGAAAATTAGGGGATATGGATTGAAAATCGCCAAAAGGATGGCTTTTTTGGAAGCCTGCTGTAAACGTTATATTTTGAACCTGAAATCCAAGAAGCTACAGGGTGTAAGGTTTTTACCTCCTTTTTTCCAAACTGGTTACACTTGATTTCCGCCGTTTTGATTGGTTGTCAGAAGAGTTTTCCCAAATTCAACCAATCAAAACGGCGGAAATCAAGTGTAACCAGTTTGGAAAAAAGAAGGGAAAAACCTTACATCCTGTATATAAAAATCTTAATTTGCTATACAATTTGAAAATGTCCAAATACAGTTTTTTTAGATGCCATCGTTTTTTGCGAAATAATTATAGGCGTCAAAAACCCTTTTTTATTTATTTACATATTTTACAATCAACCTTATGACAAGTAGCTCCATAAATTATCGGGCGTAAATTTCAGATTTTTCTTAGAAAAATACGGCTTTTGATTAGTGACAATTGGACCAATCAGAATCAAGAAATTTCGATAATGTTATTTTAAACAGATAAAAACTAAATTAAGTGTTTATTTTAGTTATTATATCTTACTTGACACTTTTAGTATTGCCCATGCAAAATCCTTGTCCAGCTCTTCCTCCGGTGCATCGTCTGCTTCTTTCTTGTCTGCCAGTCCCACACGTGACCGAGCAGTCTGACCACGTGCTCCAAAAGTTCCAACGTCCTCCACAAATATCTGGTGAGCAATAGTCACTTTCAGATACCGATCCAACGCAGTTGTCCGATCCTTTTTTATCACATTTTCGGGTTCGTCTTTTAGTACCTGTACCAGGGGTCGCGAAAAAGTATTATTTTTTGATTTTAAATAGAAAAAAAACTCTTTAGCGCCAGAAAAAATAATTTATTGATTTTTGATTAAAAAACCTTTCTAGATTTTATAGAATTATGTTTTGTCAAAAAAAATTCAAAACGTTTATTCAGCTTGCCTACAATACTAATCGGAGAAGCCGTTTTGAGCGGTTAAGTTTCTCTCGTTTTTCGTATTAAATAACTTAAACCTACGCACAAATCAAAACGGCTACCACGATGAGTATTGTATAAAGAGATTCTTTGAATTTCTAGAATAAAAAATAAATGAAAACTATGTGTTTTTTCTGAATAAGATCGATTTTTGTATTAATTAAAGCTGATCGGAAATTTTTTTTAATAAACGAATCGGATCGGGTTTTCATATCGGATTGAATCGTGGCGACCCTTGACCTGTACCGCATGTGACCGTGCAAGATGACCAATTTTGCCAAGACATCCACTGTGAGCATCCCGGTAGAGAACAAGTCTGGAATTGAGCCGTACTACCTGAACAAAGTGCTACACCTATCTGACCTGTTTGACATGAACGAGTGCGCTCGCGTTGTCCGTTGGAGCCGCAAGTTTCAGAGCAGGCTGACCAGCTATTCCACTCGTTCCAACCACCACTGTTTTGACAAGAGGAAAGCATGCACATTTTCATCTCACCTTCTGGACCCTTGCACCCTTCGCACATTCGAAAACGCCATTATAACAGGGTTAATTTATATTATTACCAACGTTTCGATTTGAAATTTATTCTCAAATTAAAATTCAGATTAGCGTTTTGATTTGAAAAGTTAAAAACTATTTTTTGTAAAAATTAGAATTCACGACTTAACGAATGAACGAATATTCCTTAATCACACTTTTGTAAATATCCCGTCCCTATTTCTTAAAAACACACTTCGTTTACTAATCAGGGACGGTAGATTCACATAAGTGTGATTGAGGGATATTGAATTAAATCGAAAAATGATATAATCCTGAAAAGTATAGGCGTTTTAAAAATATCGATCGAAAATTGAAACCTTCAAATAAAACAAAACAAAAAATAATGCTAGAATATTTGAAAAATTAACCCTCAGATGCATTTTCATGCGCCGTTCTAATTGTAATGCGAAACGAAAACCGCCTAAAACAATTTTTCGAATTTTTTTATGTGTTATGTTTAACATTAAAAAAAATAATCATTCCAGAGATATTTTTATAAAAAACTAAATTTCTATATCGGATTTTTTATTTTCTACGAAGTCAAACATTTGGCTTGAAAATTTTTCTTGAATTTTTAAAATTGTTTATTTTTCTACAGCTGAGTTGAGGTTTTGCTCAGATTAATATCCACTATGGTATATTATTCTTATTCTAATTTCATTTGAAACTTTTTTTTACTAGGACCATTACTATTTTTTGGAAACGACCTGGTTGAGCCTTGTATACGTCCCTAGATAACGTTTTATTGGGTTGATTTTTCTTAGAAATTGAACTATTCGACTCAAATTCAAGTTAAAAATACAAAAATGCTGAAACTTGTTTTTTATATCCTTTTTCCAACCTAAGTCCATCTTGAAATTGATTGCTTGAGCAGGATTGTAAAAGGGATGGCTTTTGCGTGTGTTATCCATCCCTTTTTTACGTAGGCTTAAGCGAAAGATAGGCAAAAAATGGGGATAGAAATTCCGGTCGGGGATGATCCCTTTTACAACCCTGGGCTTCAGTGATTAATACCGATCAACATTCGTGGTCTCAATATAAAGTCAATATTCATTCGCAATACAATCACTGAGAAGACATTAGTGAGATTCGAACACGCGCTAAAGAGATAACAAGCATTTTTAAGATGGACTTAGGTTGGGAAAAGGATATATGACGATCACTTTGAGTGACCACCAACTAAACCCTAAACCGCATAATTTCCAGACAAATATTCCGATCTAGGGTGTTACAGCAAATTGTCGACCACCGAGAAATTTTTTAAAGATCAGAAATATGGGTTAATTGAGGGATTCTAAGAATATTATTACGTTATACCAAATTCCAAAACTCAATATTTCAACCCGAAAAACCATTTATAAATGTTAAAAATCACGATTTGTGCGTAGGCGGGTCAAAAAGTGCATAAAACTTATGAAAAAACTGACGAGGGAAATTCTTTCATTGCATCTTCGTTATAATTGAGAATCTCTTTCGTACTTATAAAAATATCAAAAAACTAAAAAAATCTGGCATGGCGGTCATTTTGAACATTTTTAAATATGCCCGTCAGCCAATTTCACCGATNTTTCATTTGAAACTTTTTTTTTACTAGGACCATTACTATTTTTTGGAAACGACCTGGTTGAGCCTTGTATACGTCCCTAGATAACGTTTTATCGGGTTGATTTTTTTTAGAAATGAAACTATTCGAATCAAATTCAAGTTAAAAATACAAAAATGCTAAAATTTGTTGTTTATATCCTTTTTCCAACCTAAGTCCATCTTGAAATTGATTGCTTGAGCAGGATTGTATAAGGGATGGCTTTTGCGTGTGTTTTCCATCCCTTTTTTACGTAGACTTAAGCGAAAGATAGGCAAAAAATGGGGATAGAAATTCCGGTCGGGGATGATCCCTTTTACAACCCTGGGCTTGAGTGAGTAATACCGATCAACATTCGTGGTCTCAATATAAAGTCAATAATCATTCGCAAGACAATAACTGAGACGACATTAGTGAGATTCGAACACGCGCTAAAGAGATAACAAGCATTTTTAAGATGGACTCAGGTTGGGAAAAGGATATATGACGATCACTTTGAGTGACCACCAACTAAACCCTAGACCGCATAATTTCCAGACAAATATTCCGATCGATGTTATTTGTCCCGAATATTTTATCTTGTAATTATTCAATTTGGTGGAAATGCTTACGTGGGCATCGTAATAGATATGCTGCTTCATAACCATAATATCAATATTGACCTTCAAAATAATACTTCCCCTGAGAAAACCACAAAATATATTGTTTGTTTTAAATACGTCGAGAATATACTGTAAATAGACTTCGTCGTGACCACATAACACATCAGGGTTCGGGACTTGGGAATCACGAAAAATAAATATTCCCCCTTTTTTATTCCGGTTTAGCGTGTTACGGCAAATTAGCCATTTGAGTTATGTGATAGTTATGAATAAACGGAAAAGAACATTTTGGGAATAAAATTTAAGAGACCAAAAATTTTTTTGTGAAATTTCCAAAACTTTCGAAATAAGCAAAGTTTCTTATTGGCTAAAAAATCAAGCTCACCAAACAAGGAAATAATTGCTATGAACTTGTTCGTTTAAATCTTGCGATTCCAACGCTGATAAGTATATTCTTTGAAAACCAGTATCCGGTTCCACAAGTAAAAAAAAAATATTTTAATGGAATTTTTGAGTCAGTGAAAATGACTCATTTTTTTACAGATTTTAAAATCTTCCACACTTATCTAGCTCATCAATTGATTTTTATTGATTTTATACGTATTTTATTTCAGCGCGAAAAAAATCAAATATCCAAAAAAGTTGTAATTTTTTCATATTGATTTTCTTACGTCAAAATAAAAGAAAGCTTTAATTCCTTTTTTGAAGAAATTGATTGGCCAAAAACATTTATACCAACTGAATTGATAATTTAATGCCTTTACTCTTTTTGGATTTTTTTTGGGATTTTTCTTCTAGTCAATATTTTCGAAGCTTTGATTGGTCAAAGGCGAGTCAAACGCGAACGCAAAAGTAGAGGCCTAGTGATCCTTATCTTACATATATAAATGAGGATCTCTAGGCCTGACGATTCGCGTTTGCCTTTGACCCGTGTTTGACCAAAGCACTCATAATAATGACGTTGATCAATAAGAGCTTCGAAATTAAGTTCAAATACGAACTCAAATACCGATTGTAAGTTTTTATATTTTTTTCTGAATACTCTGGTTATCGTTACCGACAACGTTTCGTCTATGATTATTTATTCATGTCGAAAAACGGGTCAAGTTATTTGGAGTGTAAAAAAAAATTAATCCCTTTTCTTTATTCCGGTGCCACATGATCTAGTACAAGCACTCCAATCTGACCATTTGTAAATATCTTTTGTCGATGTCAAATCTGTCATTCCAGCGTCTACTCTTAATCCTCCAACAATTCGTTTGATTTCCGGTTCGACCTTTTGTGAGCAAAGTCCAGCCGTACAGAAATCCCAACCACGGTCACACATCGAACAAGGTTTTCCTTTCTAGATAAAAAATATTAATTTAAATATATCAGTTTTTTGAATCATAAAATTTCTAAAAATCTAATTTTAAAATTAATTATTAACCCTTAGACTAGTTCTGGACAATAATGCTCCTTTTTCTCTGTCAAGCGAAATCAAGATTGAGTTTTCAATTTTATAAATAAAAATGATTCAAAAACAAAATTGTACGAATCGCCTTTTAATTGAATACAGTCCTTACTGGTTCACTTTTTTGAAAGTGGTCAATGTATACGTAACTGGTACAATTTTTCGGAGGAATTTTTTCAAAAATATTTCTTAAAATTTAATATAGATTGCCTTGTATAATTATAGTTTTGAAATATCAAAAAAAAACAGTGAAAAACTCTAAGTGGTACGAACTTCTTGATCGGTATACTTCTTTGGGTTGGTATTTGTACCAGTTAGGAAGCGATTAAATATACTGACACGATATGCTCAAAGTTAATCGAAAGAGAAACTACAATTTTAACTACATTTTTTTATAAAATCAAGACATTTTATTTTTGCAAAGTTTTTTGTTCGGATGAAATTCTCATAATTCTGCTCATTTTTGAAAAAATGTTAAAATCTAGAACTGCGTATTGTAAGCTGTCATTTCAAATGATGTATTCTTGGTGGCCCATAATTGACGATGAGAATTGCAGCCGCGTTATCGCACTTGTTTCAATTTTTTTGAAAGCATTTTATCATGACAAATGAACTTTTTATCAGAGAAAAAGCATGTTTAACTATTGAAAGCTCTTAAGAGTTAAACCAAAAAATTGAGATAATGACGAGTGACAAGGGTATTTCTGGTGCTAATAATATTGCTAAAATAATCTTACCTCGTAAAGTGTAGGGGTTAAAGTCACTGGTGCGTAATGACTTCATTTTGATGAACAATATATTTTTAAGTTAAAAAAAATTAAAAAAACCTACGCATTTTCCTGCCTTCTTTTTTGTGCTACTTTTTTTGAGATAAAATCTTTGCCTAACCAAAGTGCCTCTCAGTAATTAATAGGGTGTCCACGCCGTTTATATAAAGCTTTTTTGAACTTCTGATCTGATTAAGTTAAAAAAAAAGCTCAAAATGACTACATTATGAGTCAAATAGTATGAAACGCCAAAAATAATGGACTTTTGTTTCTGATAAAAAAAAGCTAAACCTCTCTGAAACACGTGTATTTTTTCAGGCCGTGGTAATCGCCAAATGTCTAAGCCAATTGGCGCGTGAGTTTTCCTGATATGACGAATGTGGGCCAATGAGATTACCACTTATTTCTGGGCGTTTCAAACTATTTGACTCATATCGAAGATTATCTTTCGATCAGCTTTCTGAGTCAGCGTCATAACTGTGACTTCAGAAAACATAGTGACCTATCAAATCACACGATTCTTAAAATAACTTGACAATCCTGGGATTTGATTGGTCACTTTCTTTTCTGACGTCATACTTATGTCGCTAAGGAAGAAAGCTGACCAAAGGAATATCTTTCGTAAAGTATGAAAAATAGAAAACCTAGCTAAATACTTGTCATCTGGATCTTTTTAGATATAAAAAATATCATATAATTTTTGTTTTTTTAACATGACGATTACTGTGTACACATAATTTTCTGATAATATGGTTAGTTTATACTCGGATCAGTTTATCCGGGTGCTATTTTTATTTTGCAGAAAACGGCCACGAC
>SCLH01000828.1:255756-279622 GCA_004367855.1 Oikopleura vanhoeffeni
TTAGTTTATACTCGGATCAGTTTATCCGGGTGCTATTTTTATTTTGCAGAAAACGGCCACGACAGCCGCAATATTATTATAAATAATCAAAACTTTGAACTCGGACGATTCAAATACCGTATTATTTACAAAAAATACATTTCAGACAATTCTTTATTACAGGAAATTAACACGAAAAGCCCATTTAAAAAACAAGTGCAAGAAAAAATAGACTTTTCATGCAAAAATATAAAAACTAATATTTCTCAAATTTGAATTTTGTTTGTATTACGAAATCTCAGTGGAAAAGTTATATCCTTTTACCAACCAAACCCCATCTCAAAAACCTTTACTACCTCTATAGCGCGTGTTCGAATCCCACTGATGTTGTTCAAGTGATAGTCTTAGTGATTGCTTGAGTGATTACACACCGATCAAGTTTAGCGATCCCAATATCAAGCACCCTTGCCTATAATCATAATCAAGACAATCACTAAGACACGATAAGTGGGATTCGAACACGTGCTATAGAGAAAGTAAACATTTTTGAGATGGAGTTCCGATGGTAAAAGGATATTCGTATAATACAGTAAGTGTTTTTTTGAGGGGGGGAACAGAATCTCATGTGTCTGGGAGAATCGTTTATAATTTGGGGAGAATTCTCCCTAATTGTTTACTTTTTGTTCCCTCGAAAAAAACACATACTGTATTTGAATACACAACAAAAAACTGAGGCGAAAAACAGACCAAAATTCACGATTCTGATTGGTTCAAATTTCAACCAATCAAAATCGAGCTAAAATAAAGCTTAAAAATATAATATTGTCCACCATTATCAAACAACTATAAAGTATGGTGAATCTCCGAGTTCTGTTCTGTGAAGTTTTTTAAACGCGTCAACAACGGAGTCGCAAGTGGCCACGGCGCATCCCATTCTCTCCTGATCAGCGTGCACAAGAACTTCGTAGTGACCACATTGTGCAGTGCATTGGCTAGTTTCGTAATCGTAATATTTTCGCTCTTCGTAAAAGCCGTCGACGATCCAGACGAATAAATCGTTTACAAAGGTTTTGGGGCCTCGAAATACTGCAAGATTTTCACCAATTTGATGTCTCCACACGGGGTGGTAGAGTTGTTCAGATGTAGAATGAGCAAATTGACAGCGCTTTGCGTGAACAGCCGCAGTTTCAGCTAAATTTCATCATTAGAAACAATTTAATAATATTTTTGAATACAGTGTACCGACTGTGTTTTAGCTTTTGGGGTTTTCGCCGGGGAGATTGAAACGCCCCTTAAATAAATTAACCAAGTCGCGCTCTGACTGGTCAGGCGTGAATCTCCTCGGGAAAACCCCAAAAGCTAAAACACATTCGGTAGTACACTTAGTTGAATACACTGAGGTTGGCCCGACAATTTTTTTTTGCCGACGGTAGGTGATTTTTAAATATGTTCTAGAAAATCATGAATAAAAATAATCTTTGCGAGAAAATTTCCGAAATTTCACCAGGAAAATGTTCAAAAACTGAAAACCGTTTTTGAAATTGCCTATCTTTTGACTTGGAATTTTCAAAATGAATTCGAGAATAATTACAAGCCAAATGATACAAAATTTTTCGAAAACTGATGATTTTTGTAAAATGGAACATAATTGTTTTCCAATAATGTTTCTGGGTACCTTTCAGCACAGAAACTAAAAGTGCTCAAAAATGAATGAAATCTGAGTTGGTCGATTTTTGCCATTCCTCGATTTATTTTCGATGATTAAGGGGGTACCCCTTGTGAATTTAGGATCCATTTATGTTTCAGGATGTAAGATTTTTGTTCAAATATTACATTGTATGTACCTATTTGGTTCCACAATGTGCAGTTTTTAAGATATTTGCCCTCTAAAAACCCAAAATTGTGTTTTCTCAAGGAGGTGGTTGATGTGATTGGTACTCTTTTTGAATAGACTATTTGGAATAGCCAATTCGTTAAAAACGAAAAATACAAAATGAACCAATTTGTATGTTTTTTTTAGACGATCATGTTTTTCGTTTATCCCTTATCACACTGTTGTTAATATCCCGGCCCTGATTGAAACGTTGTGTGTTTTTAAATAGTAGGGCCGGGATATAAACAAAATGGTGATAAAGGGATATAAATCAATCTTTGAGTGCCAAATTTTCAAACTATGTGATTTGGGCTCTAGCGCCAAATGATATCATAATTGACCAATGATTTATAATATGGTTGCTTGGAACACATAATTGCGCATCTTTTCGATACCCATAAAAATATATCTTCGAACATGATTGTTAGTACAATTTTGGCAAAATAACAAAATCAGATTTTGAAGATCGATTCATATTCAAAAAAAAATGTGATTGTATTCGAACACAGCAAATTTCATCCTCAAATCATAGTCTTTAATTTATGAAAATAAGGTGCTAAAAATTTTTCGAGAATTTTTATTTTGAATTTCAGATTCTAAAATTTAGGCAACATAAACATATTGACTCGAAACCGCGAAGTCAAAACAAGTTGTGTATTTTTAAAGTTCAGAAAATTGTCCTTCATAAAATAATATTTTATGAAGGCCAATTTTCTGGATTTTTATTTATGACGTCATGTGGTTTGAAATTTGCTTCATTCATGCAACTTTTGGTAAATATCCAAAAGAAATTAAAATACTTTCAATTTGAATTAGCGGTAGTTCAAAGCGATTTTAAGCATTTTTAAGTCCCTTTTTCTTTTAAATAATATACGAATTTTCGGTCACAAAGAATTAGGGTAAGTTCAATAAGATTTATTCATTTAAAGCTGAATTAATGTCATTGGATGTCCGCAAGCAGGAAAAATCGCATGACCATTTTTTCAGGAAATAAAAAAAATGGCAAATACGTAAAATTGAGAAATAAATTCGATTTTTTTTTTATATTTTCAACTCTCAGACTGATTTTTATTGGTTAAAATTTAAACCAACCATGATCGTTTGTTTCAACTAAGTTTTTATGTAATTTGGTAATATAAAAATTAGCAAATTATGAGTAAAAAAAATACCTAAACTGTCATCCCACTCGATATATTTCATATTTGCTGGTTTTGGTATAACTCCAGCTCTTCTTAAATTGACGGCATTAACAAGCGATTCTTTGTCTTCTTTATCAAGAGTAACAATTTTCTGAAGTCCTCCCATTCGGAAAATGCTGTTTTTCTTTTCTTTCAAATTCTGGCTTTATAAGGGTAAATTTAGGTTCCACGATACAATAATATTTTTCTGCACTCAGTTGTTTTTATGAAAACGAAATTTTAATTATAAAGAATCCTGGGAGGCGGTCACGTGAGAAAAGCGTAGTTTTATTTTGATAAGGAGCCCTTGACCCACTGATTGTGACAATTTGAAGGTGTTATTAACGACACGGGATTATTGCACCAATTAAAACTCTGAATTTAAAAATAAACTGATTTTATTGGCTTAAACTTTGGCGGCCACCCAATCAAAGTCTCATATTTCGAATAATTAAAAACAGTCATGATTCGTCGGTTAGGGGCCCTTTGTCCATATTAATACATTTTCGGTTTAGACCAGAGCATACCAGAGCTAACCGATCAAAATCTGCTCTTTTAGCAGAGTAGAGCAGAGCTGAAAATTTCAAAAAATTTGTCGATTCCTGATCTATAAAAACATTTTTCTGCATTACTTAATTCGTAGACTCGCCTAAAAGAAAAATGTTCGAGACTTAAATTAGTTAAATAATAAAGAAAAAATGGCGTGACCCTAAAGTTACTCTGGGAGTTGAATATGCTAGTTTTTATAAAAAAAGTTATGAAAAAATTTTCTTATTTAAATTAAATCAAAGAAAATATAATATCCCTTTATCACCTTTTGCATGATCTGAGAGATGTGGGCTGAAAAAAAGAGAAAGCGGCCTCATGAGTGGCTAGAAGNATAAAGGGATATGAGTCAAAAAATAACACAATATCTGAATTTTAATTTCAACTTTTGAGCCACCCATTAATACACCATGAGTCATGATCAGGGTTACCCGGGGCTAAAACTCTCTTTTAAACTGAAAGGTTTATGAACGATTAGGAAAGAATAATTAACGCAGAATTTGAAGAAAAAATGATTGCGAACCAAAAAAATATTTAAAAATTTTTTGTAGGGTAAAATGGCATTTATAAATTTAAATTGTTGATTTTAGTAGCCTACTAATCTTCTAAAGTGCGTTATAAAGCTCAAAAAGTAGTTTTTTATAATCAAATTGTGACCACCAAGGTGCTCGAAAAACATTTTTCATCGTCAGAATCATACTTTTCGAGAAGGTTTCACTCAATGAGCCTAAATCATTTTCTCTGGCATTTTGCAGATAATGCTCCCGGGTATAACCCTAGTCATTATTTATGACTCATACTTATATATATGACAAAAATTATGTTACATAACGAGTATTATTTTTTGTATAAATGTTGTGCATAATTTCCCCTTGCTTCGCGTTTCCATAAGTTCATTCGTTCTTTCTGGTTGGTACATAAGTGCTTCTCGTTTTTCTAAATAATAAATTATTATTAAGGGGTTTACCAGTGGTAGTAATCGGGGATATTTCGTGTATAAATTTGTTTTGCATAAAACGTGTAAAACGTTCAAAATGACGAGATTTAATAAATTGACAAAATTTTCCAAATTCTTCAAACGCAGTTTTGAGCGTTTATCATTTTGAAAAAAGTCCTTGTTTTCTGACGCATAGGATAATTCATACAAATGAATAATATGATAAGGGAATATATGTTCTACCTGTCAAAAAGTTTGTAGCTTGATAATGATTTTGAACGTCACTGACGAATAATTTTGCATTATCAATACCGGGACAAAGTAACTTTTAGCTAACTGTAGAATAAGTTTCAGAATCTGCAAGTATTTCGTGCTGTTTATATATCTCAAATCAGCAGGACTTGTCTTCTGAGGCTTCCTTATCAATTAATACATGAAATTCAGTTTGTTTATACAGTTATTATTTTCGATATATACGGTATAGACTGTCACCTCCGGAGGCCAAAACAGAAGCTAAAATAGGTTTCAAAAATCCGAGGATGCAAATGATACTATTTTTTTCCAAAAATTCGAAAAAATTTGTTTTGAAAATTTCCGAAAACTTTGGCTATTTTTGACATTTTGGACATCAGGGAGTTAAAATTTCATAAATTCATAATTCAATTTTTTCTTAAAATTACCTAAGGAACATGATAGAAATTTTTTTTTATTATTAACTCTCATTTACTTTTTTCTCGACCAAATCCGGAGGTGACTTTATATTACGGTATCATAAAAAAGTGAAATTTTAGTCACTGAACGCCAAGTCTAAATCTAAGGGATATCTAAGCAGACAAAAATGGTTGAGAGTGATGATCACTCAGTGATCACCTGTTGACTTTAAAATAGCGAACTTTTTTAATTGATATAATTTTGCCAACTTCCAAAATATGATAAAAAAGAAAATCGAGCTAATGTGTTTCAGAGACGGGATTAAAACTATATGAAAAACAATATGAAAAAAAATTATACAGGAGTGGGGCAAATATTGCCGAAATCTTCAAAAAAACCTACGCAAATTCACGAGTTTTAACTAAAATACTTTCTCTGCCAATATCGCCGAATGTGCCAATATTGCCGAATTTGCCAATATCGCCTAATTTTTTGAGATTTATATCTCATATCACTTTTTGAGCATCATGAATGACGTCATTTTCAGGATTTATGTCCCAAAATCTATTTTTTCAACCTTAATTTGATTGCCTTTGGTAGAGTGTTCAATTCTACGCATTTTAAGAATTTACTTCATTCGAATCTATTTTGAAACTCCTTATAAAGTTTAGAAATTGTCTGACATACGACGTCATTTAGAACGCCTACGCGTTTTTCACTTTTTGAACAAAAAATTAACATACTGTTCCCGTATCGCCGAATGTGCAAATATTGCCGAATTTGGCAATATCGCCGAAATTTTTGGGCGAAAAACTGTCGGCGATATTGGGCCCACACTGAATCAGTACAATATATTTTTTATACGTTTTTGTACTTTAAAGTTTAATTAAAGTTTACTCCAGATCATAATAATCCGAATCATATTATTTTGCAAATTTTTTAAACACTTTTTTCTATTTCTAGCCATTAATTTATTGAAAGAATGTCGGTCAAAATGAGAAATAAATACAAATTAAAATCGCTACCATTTAAGTATGCATTCTTTAAGATGAAAGNAAAAATAATTTTCCCAAACAAACTGTCCCCGGCGACGAGTTTCAAATAATACCTATTAATTTACAATAAGAAATACATTTCAGACAATCTTAATAAATTACAGGCCTAGAAGGAGAAAATACAAAGGGAAAAAAATAAACCTTTTAATGGCCAAATATGTAATTTTGGAAAAGGATATATCCTTTTACCAAGCCAAACTCAATGTTCAAAAAACGTTAACTATCTTCATAGCGCGTTCGAATCCCACTTATGTTGTCTAAGTAATTTCTAGTGATTGCTTGGGGATTACACACCGATTAATTTAGCGGGTCGCCAATAATCAAGCACCTGCCTATTAATCGATAAATCACGGACAATCACAAGGACAAATTAGGCTGGGATTCGAACACGTGCTGATAGCCTATAGGTTATATAAACGTGTTTTTAGCGGCAGTTCCGTTTGTAAAAGGAATATTCTTATAAACACACAGTATGTGTTTTTAAGGGAAGGATCTCAAGTGTCGGGAGAATTCGTCATTTAATTTGGGAGAATTCTCCCTAAGTTGTTTACTTTTTTTCCTCCGGAAAAAACACATACTGTATTTGGATACACAAAACAAAAAACTGAGGGCGAAAAACGACCAAAATTCAGCGATTCTGATTGGTGTTAAATTTCAAACCAATCAAGAATCAGGCGAAAATAAAGCTTAAAATATTAATATTGTCCACCATTATCCAAACAACTATAAGAGTATGGTGGAATCTCCGTGTTTCTGTTCTGTGAAGTTTTTTAAAGCGTCAACAACACGGGGTCGCAAGTGCCAGGCGCAGTCGCTTCTCTCGCTGATCAGCGTGCACAAGAACTTCTAGTGACCACATTTGTGCAGTGCATTGGCTAGTTTCTGTATCGTAATATTTCGCTCTTCGTAAAGCCGGCCACGATCCAGACGAATAAATCGTTACAAAGGTTTTCGGGCCTTCGGAATACTGAAGAGTTTTCATCCAATTTGATGTCTCCAAAAACGGATGGTTAAAGCTGTTCAGATGTGAGAATGAGCAAATTGACAGCGCTTTGCCGTGACACCGCGTTTCAGCTTAATTTCATTATTAGAAACAATTTAAATAATATTTTTGAATACGTGTATCCGACTGTTGTTTTAGCTTTTGGTTTTCGCCGGCAGATTGAATACGCCCCTTAATAAATTAACCAAGTCGCGCTCTGAGTTGTCAGGCGTGAATCTCCTTCGGGGAAAACCCCAAAAGCTTAAAACACATTCGGTAAGTACACTTAGTTGAAACGACTGAGGTTGGCCGACAATTTATTTTTGCCATACGTATATCGCAAGTATGTGATTTTTAATATTGTTCTAGAAAATCATGAATAAAAAAATCTTTGCGAAAGAAAATTTCCGAAATTCACCAGGAAATTGTTCAAAAATGAAAACCGTTTTTGAAATTGTGCCTAGCTCTTTGATTGAATTTTCAAAATAAAATTCGAGATAATTACAATCAAATGATACAACAAAATTTTTTCGAAAACTGATGATTTTTGAAAATGAACAAATGTTTTTCTCAATAATGTTTCTTCCGCTTTCAGCAAGAAACTAAAAGTGCTCAAAAATGATGAAATCTGAGTTGGTCATTGTTTGCCATTCCTCAATTTATTTTCGATGGATAAGGGGTTACCCCTTGTTGAATTTGAGATCCATTTATGTTAGGATGTAAGAATTTTTGTTCAAAGTTATTCAACAATTTATTTGAACTATTTGTTCCACAATTTGCAGTTTTTAAATATTTTGCCGTCTAAAAACCCAAAATTTTCTTTTCCCAATGAGGTGGTGATGTGACTTGTTACTCTTTTTAATGGACTATTCCCCGATACCAATTTCGTTAAAAACGAAAAATCAAAATGAACCAATTTGTATGTTTTTTAAACGATCATGTTTTTCGTTTATCCATTTATTCACACTTTTGTTAATATCCCGCCCTGATTGAAACGTAGTGTGTTTGTAAGTAGTAGGCCGGGATATGAACAAAATGAGTGATAAAGGGGATATAAATCATCTTATGAGTGCCAGAATTTAAACATGTGATTTTGCCCTTTTAACACTTTTTAATATCCCGGCCTACTTACGTATAAACACACTACGTTCCTAATCACGACCGGATAATTAACAAAAGTGGTGAGATAAGGGGATATGGTCTGCTTGGAACACATAAGTGATATCTAAAATATCAAATATCTTAAAAAAATACATGTACAGGGTGTAAGGTGTTTTCCCTTCTGTTTCCAAACTGGTTTACACCTTGAGTTCCGGCCGGTTTGATTGTTGAATCTGAAAAAATCTTCTGACAAACCAATCAAAAGGCGGAGAAGTCAAGGTGTAACAGTTGGAAAAAAGAAGGGTAAAAACGCTTACACCCTGTTATCAGACAATTTTGGCAAAATAACAAAAATCAGATATTTGAAGATTGATTTATATTGAAAAAAATCTAATTGTATTCAAGAAACAGCAAATTTCATATCAAAGATAATCTTCAATTTGTGAAAATAAGGGTGCTTAAAATTTTTCGAGAAATTTATTTTAGAATTTTAGATTTCTAAAATTTTTAGACATAACATATTGACTCGAAACGCGGATACCAAAAAACAGTTGTGTAGTTTTATAAAGGACAATTTTTTTTCGAATTTTCATTCATGTCTCATGTGTGTTTTCAAATTGCATCATTCATGCCAACTTTTGGTGAAATATTCAAAAGAAATTAAAAATACTTTCAATCTGGAGATTAGCTAGTGTCCAAAGCGATTTAAGCATTTTTAAGTCTGTTTTCTTTTAAATAATATACGAATTTCGTCACAAAGAATTGGGTAGAGTTCAATAAATTTATTCATCTCAAAAGTGAATTAATGTCATTGGATGTCCGGCAAGCAGACAAAATCGCATACGATTTTTCGAGGAATAAAAAAAATGGCAAATACGTTAAAAATTGAGAAATAAATTGATTTTTTTGATATTTTCAACTCTAGACTGATTTTTTATTTGGTTAAAATTTAAACCAACCAGGGATCGTTGTTTCAACTAAGTTTTTAATGTAATATGTAATATAAAAGATTAGCAGAATGATGAGTTTCATAGTAAAAAAAAATAACCTCTAAACTGTCATCCCACTCCGATATATTTTCATATTTGCTGGTTGTGGGATAACTCCAGCTGCGTTCTTAAATTGACGTGCATTAACAAGCGATTCTTTGTCTTCTTTATCAAGAGTTAACATTTCTGAAGTCCTTCCCATTCCGGAAAATGCTGTTTTTCTTTTCTTTCAAATTCTGGCGTTTATAAAGGGTAAATTTAGGTTTCACGATACAATAATATTTTCTGCCACTCAGGTGTTGTTATGAAAACGAAATTTTTTACTTATGGAATAATCCGGGAGGTGTCACGTGAAAAAAGCGTGGTTTTATTTTGGCGTGGATTATTGCACCATTAAAACTCTGAATTTTAAAAAATAAACTGATTTTATTGGACTTAAACTTTCGCGCCACCCAATCAAAGTCTCATATTTCGAATAATTAAAAAAACAGTCATGATTCGTCGTTAGGGGCCCTTTGTGCATATCAATAAATTTCGGTTTAGACCAGAGCATTTACTCAGAGCTAACCAATCAAAATCTGTGCTTTAGCAGAGTAGAGCAGAGTCTAAATATAATTTCAGAAGAATTTTGTCGACCCACCTATCTATCAATAAACATTTTTCTGGCATTACTTAATTCGTAGACTCGCCTGAAAAAAAATGTTCAGACTTAAATATAGTTAAAATAATAAAGAAAAATGGCGTACCATAAAGTTACTCTGGGAGTTGAATATGCTAGTATTTATAAAAAGTTATTTAAAATTAAATCAAAGAAAGCTATATGAGTCATAAAATAATCACATATCTGAATTGTACTATTCAACTTTTGAGGCACCAGTAGAACACCATGAGGCATGATTAGGGTTATACCCGTAGCTAAACTTCTTCTGAAAATGAAATTATGAAACGAAGAAAAGAATATAGCGCGAGATTTTGAAGAAGAATTGCGGAGTCAAAAAAATAATTTAAAAGAATTTTTTGTTAGGGTAACAATGTTGCATTTATAAATATTGAACTGTCGATTTTAGTAGCCTACTAATCTCGCTAAAGGGCGTCACAAGCTCAAAAAGTATTTTTTTCCTCAAATTGTTGACCAACAGTGCTCGAAGAAAACCATTCTTTCATCGTCAGAAATCATTCTTTTCGAGAAGGTTTCACTTCATATGAGCCTAAATCGTTTTTCTGCATTTTTAATTTTGCAGATAGTGGCTCCCGGGTATACCCGTAGTCATGATATTATGACTCATACTTAAATGACAAAGTTATGATTACATAACGAGTATTATTTTTGTGTCATTAAATGTTGTGCATAATTTCCCTTGCTTCGCGTTTTCCATAGATTCATTTCGTTCTTTCTGGTTGTACATTAAGTGCTACTCGTTTTGCTAAAATAATTAAATTATTATTAAGGGGTTTCCGAGTGTAGTAATCGGGACGATTTCGTGTATAAATAGTTTTGCATAAAACGGTTAATAAAGCGTTTCAATTTGACGGATTTAATAAATTGACGAAAATTTTCCAAATTCTCCAACGCAGTTTGAGCGTTTATTCATTTTGAAGAAAGTCCTTCGTTCTGACGCATAGGATTAATTCATACAAATGAATAATATCTAAGGATTATATGTTCTGAAGGAATATAAAAGGAGAAGATCTTTCTTTAATTATTTACTCTCATTTACTCTTTTTCTCGACAAAATTCGGAGTGACGTTATTACGGGTAATCATAAAAAGTGATTTAGGTCCCTGAGACGGTCACAGTCTAAAATCTTAGGATATCGAGCAGACAAAAATGGTTGAGGAGTGATCTGTTCGCACTTTAAATAGCGAACTTGTATTACTATTGATATAATTTGCAAACTTCCCAAAATCATGTAAAAAAGAAAGTCGAATAGCTAATGTGTTTCAGAGACGGGATTAAAACTATAGAAAAACATATGAAAAAAAAATTATACAGGAGTGTGGGGCAACATGATGCGAGAATCGTCAAAGAAAACCTACGCAAAGTTCACGAGTTTAACTTAAATAAAATACTTTCTCTGCCAATATCGCCGAATGTGCCAATATTGCCGAATTTGCCAATATCGCCTAATTTTCTGAGATTTATAACTCATATCACTTTTTGAGCTTCATGAATGACGTCATTTTCAGGATTTATGTCCCAAAATCTATTTTCAACCTTAATTTGATTGCCTTTGGTATATGACGTCATTTAGAACGCCTACGCGTTTTTCACTTTTTGAACAAAAAATTAACATACTGTTCCCGTATCGCCGAATGTGCAAATATTGCCGAATTTGGCAATATCGCCGAAATTTTTGGGCGAAAAACTGTCGGCGATATTGGGCCCACACTGAATCAGTACAATATATTTTTTATACGTTTTTGTACTTTAAAGTTTAATTAAAGTTTACTCCAGATCATAATAATCCGAATCATATTATTTTGCAAATTTTTTAAACACTTTTTTCTATTTCTAGCCATTAATTTATTGAAAGAATGTCGGTCAAAATGAGAAATAAATACAAATTAAAATCGCTACCATTTAAGTATGCATTCTTTAAGATGAAAGAAACATTTTTCAATAATGTTAATTACGTTTCTCTCGCATAGTATTTGATCCAAGTAATTTAATCATAGGCTTTAGAGACTCAGAGTTGTAAACATAATCATCCACAATAACCTCAACAAATAGTAAATGGAAAACGCATCAGAAACCAGCGTTTTAGTGGAAATCGCATTTTACTAAACTGGAACTGAAAAATCGGAAAATAAAATAAAATTGAAGCTTATATGATGCCGAGAAGAAAATTTGCTTACAGCTAACTGATATTTTGAGTTTATCTGGTCGAAAATTAGGTTTTTATGTTTTTCTGAGAAAGTTACTCAAAAAAATGAAAATTTCGAATTTTTTTTTGTTAATTTGTATCATTTTTTTCATCAGTTAATGCTTTCTTATCGTTCCCTAGCAATTTGGTGCTATTTTTATACCTCAAAGTAACCTTAAAAAAATACGACCACTACCCGCTTAAACATAGGCAATTTCAAAAACGTTTTATCATTTTTGAGCAGTAGCTGACAACTTTTGAAAAATTTTTCGTACTGAACGTCATATTTATTCAAGGGCTATAAATTAAATGTAACTAAGAAAAGTTTAGCAAAATTAAGTTTTGCCGATCCTAGTAGGATCATCCTACCTACACGATTAAAATTAAATTTTTCATTATATTGTTAAGCAAATGACAGTTACTGATTTGAATTTTCAAATTGAAATTAATTCAAAAAAAATGAGATTTGTTTTATTGTTTTCCAGAAGAAAACTGAAATTAAAAGAATTTGATTTCGGTGCAACAATTTGAAATGTCTTTTTTTTTTTTTATGAGCCATAATTTTTAAAAAGTGAGCGCCTCTTTCAAATCAAAATTTCGAAGAAATTATTTTATAAAAATTTGCTAAATTTTTGAAAAGATTTAACTTCCAAACTTGATTTATTCAATCCATTAAAAAATGTTTTTTTATTATATTCTATTTTTTTTTTTTTAAATTTTAAACTTTCGATTTATGCGTAGAAATCGTATAAAAATAAAATCGTATTAATTGAATCAATTGAGTTCGGTGGCTGCATCCGCCTGTCGCAAAAACGAATACATAAAATTCAAATTAAAAAGTAATGGTCAAATTTTCTATGACAAAAATTTCACCGGCTTGTTTCGATACCACAAGTTTGCCTATTTTGTTACTTTAGCAGCTCAACGTTAATCTACGCATTTACGAGCCGACAAATCTTATATGTGGTTTGAATATTAAAAAAATGTTTATTCAAATGTTGAACTATGTTTTTGAATGATTAACCAAGCTCCTTATCACGGTATTCCGAAACACGTTAAAAATCAGATAAAAGTGCCACAGTCAAACCTTGATTGATATATCCTCGAATAAAATTTCAAATTGGTACTTTTTTTAAGTATTTCCGACTCACCGAAAAAGTGAACAGAATTATATTTCGATCGATCTCTAATTCTGACAATGAGTTGATGAACATGTTAGGAACAAGACTTAGTAAAACGTTTAATTTTCATGTTTATTAATGATCGGACATAGTGTTCCGATCAATAATTCAAATCCAAGTTTGACGAAAGTTGTAAATTTTCAAAAATCATTTTTATCACGAAAAACATGAGTCACTTAACTCGGTGGTGGCAATGGTAAAAAAACATGCAAATAGGCGTAACCAACCGAGCTTAACCAAACTGTTTTCTGCTTCAAAATTGTATATCGCTTTCAGTTGAAATTTTTTCGACCAAATACAAAAAAAATTTAAATGGTAAAATCACTTCCACGTACTGATTTTTGGGAGGAAAAATATCGCTAAATCGCTATCGAGGTTTTTTTCTTAATTTCACTAGTGGCGCTGCTGAGGTCGATTAGACAAAATTACAAAAACAAATTTTTTACCGGGATTGTAAAATTTTTGATATAAATTTAGTGATAAACACCATAAAAATTTGTATTTTTATATATTGTTCAACAAAATCAAATTTTCTGATTTGAATTTACCTAGAAAATTTTTTCAATTTTCTTGAAAGATAACTGACTTTGGTGAACTTAGTTGAACATTTATGTTGGTTATATTTGTTCTGAATCAAAAGATAAGATGGAGACTGTAAGGAGCGATTAGGTCGAGCGATTAGTCGTGCGACTTATTCGCGCCATATGAGAAATATCCGACTCGAAATGTCGGGCAACGTAGTGTAGTTGGTTAACACGCTAGAATCATGACGTCGTTGATGATAGAGCCCCGGGTTCGAGCCCCGGCTTGTCTTTCCACCATTTTCAGGAATTATGATACCTTACAATGGAAGACAATAGTGGCACCCTCAAGCTAGAAACCTTGATCCAGTATTCTGGATTCTAGAGTGGTTAACCCGAAAGGGCTAATTGTGGGATAGTATGGGAACTCTAGAACTGGTAAAAAGAAGAAACTGGTCTTTCCACCATTTTCAGGAATTATGATACCTTACAAGACCTTAAAAGCTCCCTGAAATGCCTAGATTTTTATTTATTTTTCGTTAATATTATTTTCGACAATACATCTTGAGCGAAAATTGCTGGGAACGTTTTTGAGCAATCTTTGAAATTTTATTAGCAAACTTTATAAAGAACACAATATACGAATTTTTATCATTTTCGATAGAATCGGAAAATAAAATTCAGAGAAAGAGATCGAAAATTGCCAAAAAACAACGTTTTTGAAAGTGTGGTTAGGAGGTCAATGTTAAAAAGCGACCCTTATTAGGAGTACTTCCGGATGATACATAGGATTTGTGGTCAATAACATCAATTAAATTTCTATCGTCAGAGTTCGAAATCAACATAAAACCTTTATTTGTGATTACTTCCGGTTAACAAATTTCACTTCCGGTTAACAAATTTCACTTCCGGTGGTAATTATTTTAGAATGAGAAATAAGGAAAATTTTTTTTAATGGATTAGACGATATTATTGAATACGTATATTTTATACGATGATGAACTAACCTTATGAGACCTCGGAAAAGTTCTTTTTTGAACTATTCAATGTTAAGTGAATAAAGCTTGTTGTTACATTCTAGTGAGAAAAATGAGATTTTTTTTGGTAATTTAACCCTGTGTGATTACAACATGTCACCCTAAATATATTTGTCGAAAAATTTAAGTGTCTTTTGTGCTGAAACAAATTTCTTACAGCCTACTGTTCTTGAAATATAAAGGCTTTAAGATTTTGGGGAACGTTATGCTCAATATCGACATTTCGGGGACATATTACATTAAAAAATAACATCAAAAATTTTGTTAGCACAGTGCAAATTTAAAAAAAAATCATTATTCTGAAGTGAAGTTAATATTTCACAGAAGGGGGGGAGCAATACTGTCGAAACTTTTATGGCAAAAAAAAATACGATATTGGCACATTCGGCAATATGGGAACAGGAATATATAACTTTGGTTGAAAAATAAAATGCGTAGGCGTAGGGAAAAAATTCTAGACTACTCACAAAATTAATTTATCCGTGTTCGAATCAACATGTTACTTTGATTTGTCATTACTTCCGGTTAAAAAATTGCACTTCCGGTCAAATTATTTTGGAGAAAAAACGAGAATTTTTTTCAATCAATTAGAAGATATTATTGAATACGTATAATTTATACGATGAAGAACTTGCCTTATCAGACCTCGCCAAAGTTCTTGTTTACTAAACAATGTTTAGTAAATAAAGTTTGTTGTTTCATAACATAGTCAAAGTTCGTAAAGAAATAAGTTGATATTTTGAACATTCGAAAAAGTGGATATGTTGTACATATTTTTACTTTCTAATAAATACAGCATTTGTGGCGTTATCGTGGTGACTGGTGTAAACCAGTGTGATATGCGCCGGATTAGGCTATAGATGTCACCACTAAAAATACTCAAGTGGTAAAACCTGCGGGTTAATTTGATAGTATTAACAGTTAGAATATTTCACTCAACTTATAGTTCAATTTTCAGATCGAATATGAATCATATTATATGATGTTATATCTATAAACGTATCAAGGTGCATTTAAGTCAATTTATCTGAAAATTTTTGCATTTGTGTCTGTTGGTACCCAAAGTACTCCAATAGATTTTTGTTTTGTTTTGAACAAATAGAAGATGAAAAAATATATCCGGCTCAATCTGGCTTCCTTATTTTTTGAGAAAAAAATAAAATAAATTTTTTTTGAACAAAATCAATTTCATTCGAGATTAAGAATATTAAGTGCAAAAACTATGCCTGAAAGGAGATGCTTTAACCAGTCACCTACTTTGTATCAATTACGGGGTCCTCCGGTCATTTTGCAACTTTTTCAGCAAAAATTTATATATAATTCGGCTTTTGAAAACGACTTTTCCGATTGAGTTCTTAGATAGCTCAAACTGAGCACAATAATTTGAAGAAAAATAAATTGGAAAAATGGTTTGAATAGGGGCATTATTTTCAATTTCTTGATTGAAAACTGATAATTAAAAAATTTCAGTAATCACAAAAAAAAATACAAAAATGATCCTTTTTTGACCATTTTATTATTATTGTATTATTCACGAGATATTTTTGCTCAGTTTGAGCTATCGAAAATTAATCGGATAATTTGTTTTCAAAAGCCGAATTACATAAAAATGTTGGCTGAAAAAGTGGCAAAAAACGACCGGAGGACCCCCTAATAAATATGCTTTTGTCACAATTTAGTTAATAAAGGATGTTGGAAATTTTTCCAGTATAAATCATAGTATAAATAGTAGAACTCTTGAGAAAATATTAAAAATAAAAAATTAGAACTCTTGGATAATAGGAAAGATGTGACCAAAAATAATTCTCAAGGGTACAGGCGGCAACACGATTTGAAACTATTACGTTTTAGAACTTCAAAATGCCAGCTAAATTATGAAATAAAATAAGAATTAACGGATCATGTTGGATATAAGGTAATTTTCGAAATATGCAAAAAAAATTCAATTATGTCCTCTTCATAATTCTCAATGATTATGTCAAATAAGTAATTGACCCTCCTCGATTTTTGGAGAAGTTCATCACTTTTTACTTCTTCTAAACTGGGCGTGTTAAACCATGTTATAACGTATGTAATAACCTCCAACTTATCAAACAGTAACTTCTTGCATTAGTATTATTTAGCACCAATTTATATAAGTATGAATTCTTGATTAGGGTGTCCGCAGTCGAGCAAAATTTTGAGATCACACATTTTCAAAAACTACATTTTACGTAGAATTTTACAGGGATGACGAAAATGAGCTTCATTTTGAATAAAAAAATTACCAAAGCTGAATTCTGATTGGTTCAAATTTAAACCAATCAGGATCCCGGAAAATTTTTATCAGTTTAACTGACTTTTTATTGGTGATTCCGAAAATAGATATTTTTGTATGTCATTGTCATCTTGATAAAACATGTTACAAAAGACACAAAAATTAAAAAAAGTTTGACTCGGAAATATTTTTTTTAGATTTTTCAAAAATGGTTCATTGACGAGTCGTAAATTACGACGTTTAAGATTTTATTCTATTTTCAAATGATAATTGTACAGAAAAAAAATGAAACGATACGAAATTACATCATTTCTAGATAAAATACTTTCAGGACTGCCACAATCCTCGATATTCCCAAAAATGCCCAATTTCGCTAAGAACTTTTGAGATTTCTGTTACAAATTACCTTGTGTGCGTTATGAATGACGTCATTTTCAATATCAAATTTTCCAAATCTACTCTTTTCGACTTTTATTTGATTTCGTTTGTTGGAGTTTTTAATTCTACGCATTTTGGTAATTCATTTATTTAACCTATTGTAAAACTCTTTCAAAAATTGAAAAACCGTATTCTACATATGACGTCATTTTGATCGGTTACGCGTTTTACATGTTTGAACGAGAAACTTTATTTTGGTCCTCATATCGCCGAAAATGCCCAATTTATGCTTTATCGGTTTTTGATGACCGCAAGTGGTGCGCTAGAGGCGAATTTATATTCCGAATAAAACTGAAAGGTAAATTATTAATCGTTTTTCATGCGTGGCAGCATTCAAATGTTTCTTGAAATTGTAGGTTAAAATGACAGTAATTTCTTGAAAGCCAATTAGTTATTATCAGTACATATGTAAAAGCTCTGTTTATGGTGACGGCAAAATCATGTTTTTTGAGTATTTCTCAAAACAATCCACGATTTTCATTTTGACCTCACTGATTCCTCGAGTTGAGAGACAAAGCCAAAATACTGGCCAAATAATAGGCCAAAATACTGGATGTAATCATTTCAAATACGGAAATTGAATTAAAATCAAATTCAAAATACTAAAATAGAACATTGAACGCGTATTATTCCCTTGCAAAAATAATGGGCACTTTCGGCTTCAAAAAATCAAGTTATTTCACTTTCGAAAAAAATAAAATATAATATGTGACATATTAAATGTCAGAGGTCAATTTTCGCAATATAAATAACCTTGGAAACGACTCAAATTGAAAATTTTGGCGTCTAAGTAAGGTAAGAACGGCAAAAATTAACCTGCTCAGGTTTTATAATTTTCGAAGCATTTAGAGTTTCTGCGCTGAAATTGATCCAGAAAAGATTTTGGAGAAAAATTTTGTCTTTCATTGACTTAAGCTTATTTTGAAATTTTTTTCGAAAAATACAAAATGTCAGGCTCAATAATAAGCAATTTAAAACCGGATGTAAAATTTTGACAGGGTTGTAATCAGGGTGTCACCTATCTTGGGAGGTCGAAAAAAATGTCGGAATTTTCCAGAAATCATTTTAACACCCATATTTGGGTATTTTGAGCCAAATTTCTGGATTTTTGAAAAAAAAATTTTCTTATCAGACTCTGATTATCAGAGTCAAAAAAAAATATTAATCGCTATTTTAATGTTTTGTTATTTATCTTTGTTTCCGATTAGTAGAGTTAGGTGAAACCCTAGTTGTAAGTGATCTAGAAAAATAATTATATTCACAAACTTATTTATTGATTATTTTTTTTTAAACTTTATTTTTTGTCAAGCTGATTGTATTTTGCTGTTCCTACCATTGTCTAAGCCGGATTATGATTCGTTAAATTNCTATTTTTCATGGAAAAAAAACTTTCATATTTAAGAAATTTTTGCATGTGGATAATGATTCTCCCACTAATTAGTGCATTACACCCGACAATGTCTGAAGTTTATAAATATCGCCTTTAAAAAAAAATCCCACATCGGGTCAAGTTGGAAATGGAGTTGTAATGAAAAGTGGTTTTTGATATTTTTACAGATACTTAAGTATGTAAAAAATTTTAAAATATAAACGTTTGCAAGTATGAACACTTTCATTTTAGATAAAAAATAAGATAAAAATTTTTCACATTTTTTTTTCTTTCAAAAATTACTCCGAAAAAATGTACCAATCTGCCACATCGCTGCTACCCCCTTAAGCTTATTTTGATTTTTTTCGAAAAATACAAAATGTCAGGCTTAATAATAAGCAATTTAAAACCGGATGTAAAATTTTGACAGGGTTGTAATCAGGGTGTCATCTTGGGAGGTCGAAAAAAATGTCGGAATTTTCCAGAGATCATTTTAACACCCATATTTAGGTATTTTGAGCCATAGAAATTCTGGAAAAAATGTTAGAATTTTCCAGAAATCATTTTAACACCCATGTTTTGGTATTTTGAGCCAAATTTCTGGATTTTTGAAATTAATTTTTTTGTAATCAGACTCTGATTATCAGAGTCCAAAAAAAATATTAATCGCTATTTTAATTTTTTGTCATTTATCTTTGTTTCCGATTAGTAGAGTTAGGTGAAACCCTAGTTGTAAGTGATCTAGAAAAATAATTATATTCACAAACTTATTTATTGATTATTTTTTTTTAAACTTTATTTTTTGTCAAGCTGATTGTATTTTGCTGTTCCTACCATTGTCTAAGCCGGATTATGATTCGTTAAATTACAACTAATCAAAATTGGTCATTCCGACTTACCTTTAAGTATAATTTTTCTGCTGATTATGCAGGTATAATAACGAGAGAACGTGCTATATATGCATTTTAAAAATAAAAAATTGCAAAAATATGATTTTTTTCTTATTTCACGCTCTGGCGCCAAAAATAAATAAAATTTTATTAAACTTCATCAGTCTGTACTCGATTGTTTTCAAAAAAGAAATAGATTAAAAGGTGTGTCCAAAACTAAGTATTTAAATAAATCTCCGGGAAAGAATTTGTATACTGACGCCAATTAACATTTCAAATATTTAACCTACGGAATTTCTCATGTTAAACTTCGGTTAGAAAATATCTTGAGAAAAGACTGAATTAATTTTTGTCGAGAGACCAAGTTAAAATGGGTTCATACTTAAATTAATACAAAATTTTTTTTTAGTTTTTTATAAATTAAAATTTTTTATTTGATCGACTAAACAATTCTAGAACGCCAAATAACCAACGATTTTTTACAATTTCAGACTTCAAAATATATCTCCTCCGAGGATAAATTTGCAAAAAGGCTCAAATTGTAATCAAGTATCCACCAGAACATTTGTAAGAGATTAAGACGAGTTTTTTTGCAACTTCAAGCTAAAACTCGAAATATGATTTTTTTTGTTATTTTTAAGAAAAAATTCCAAAGAGAAAAGTGCTTCGATTTTTAGAAAGTTGGCTCAAAAGAAAGCCAGTGAAACACTTATGAGAAAGTTGGCTTACGTCAAGTCGATATTTTGAAGTTTGTGTGGTCAAATTTAAGCAAACTTTACTTTTAAATTTCATTTTTTAAATACTTAGAAAAAATGCAAAAATTTCGAAAATTTTTTTGATGATATGGTTCGTAGTACACTTAATCATCACCTAGTATCAATTTGAAGCATTTTTGAGGCCTCTAAGAAATCAGAGTCGCATACTCCGTTAAGGGAAAGTTTATGTCGGTCGACTAAATGCCATTGTACCAGTAACCATGTCATAAAACACCAATTTATATTGTATTTTTGTTAAATTTGATAAAAAATGACAATAGGGCTACGCACAGGTGTTAAGCCAAAAAAATTTGGTTAATCTTTTGAAAATTTTGATATTTACGACCTGGATCTAGTTGTAGCAGAAAATGACTTTTTGGACCAAAAATTTCAAGATAATGTGTCTTCAAATTGTCTCTTTGAAATTCCTACGAGTTTTAGTTAGCTCAGCGTGGAAGTTTAAAAATTAGTAAAACGCGTCGGATACCCCCTTAACGTAGATTTCAACGTCTAACGTTTTCAAAAGTGATTAATTTGTGTTAAGCGTTCGCAATTTATTTTAGTTAGTTCCGTTATCAATATAAACGGTATTTAAAAAACCGTATTTTATATATCTAGTAAGAGAGTTTGTTTGTAGTAAACTAGAATGTAATTACGGCTAAGTTTACTGAAAACAATTTCTCTTCCCGAATTTTATATATCCCCTTAGGAAGTAGATTGTTAAATTCTGGTTTGGTCTAGTACATTATGTACGTTAAGTAATACCAATGTACTAGACCAAACCAGTATTTAACAATCTACTTCCTAAGGGGATATACATACAGCACTATGTTACAAAGTTCAACGTATCACTTTTGGTTTTTTCGCCACTTGAAACTCAGGCGGTACATTAAAAATAACAGGGTTTGAATTTTTTGTCAAATTTTTTACTCCTATATGGATTACCGACCCTCAGAGCTTATATCTTGAATATTTGAAAAATGCGAAATTTGAGCATTATATTGGTTGATCCTTTCTTAATCTGACTAATGAAAACGGCCTATTCCGCAATCAAGGGTTTTGATTGGGTGATAATATCTTGCGTTGTTTGTATCATTCAAATTTTCAGGATCTGTACTCTGAGGGTCGGTAATCCATATATCTTCTGTATATGATATTTCAATTTTGCTATAAAACATACGCAAGCCGAAATTGTCCTTTGATTTGAAGACAAAAAAATTTGCAATAAAATATATTTTGTCAAAAATACAAATTTTGTATTATTTTTTGTAACTAACAAGTATGATGCAAAAAAAAATAATCTAAAAATAAACCTTTCGTAAATATCCTTTTCCCAACGAAACTCCATCTCAAAAACGTTTACTATCTCTATAGTGCGTGTTCGAATCCCACTAATGTTGTCTTACTGATTTATAGGCAAGGGTGCTTGATATTGGGATCGCTAAATTTGATCGATGTGTAATCACTCAACAATCACTAAAAATCATTTAGACAACATCAGTGGGATTCGAACACGCGCTATAGAAAAGGATATATTGAATTTCGAATACTTATTCCGCCTAGAGATGTCACATAGCAAAACAAAGGCGTTTAAAGATCAAATAGGCATATTTCGAAAAGTGAAGATGAACGTAATGCAATTCAAAATAAGGTAATAAAAATTAAGCAGGTAAAAATGATAAAGACGGTTTCTTACCGCGTTGGAAAATCAACGTTTTAAAACAACGGTCAGAAGACATTTGGGGCATTTATCACTTTTCCCCATTAAATAACTGAAACAACGGATTTGCTTAATTTCAAACTGTCAAATATTATCGATTAATGTAACAAAAAATGGCCAAAAAAAAAGTTCAGACTCATAGAGGTTGTTTCACCTAATCAGGCGTTCATAAGCGACTCCTGTGGTTAAAATGGTTTTACCTATTTGTCCTACAAGACTCTTTTTTCTGCACAAATATTTCTTAATAAAGTTTTATTGATATCGAAAAAAAATGCAAGTTAAATTTTTTTGAATCGGTGCCAGTAATAAATAAAAAAATGGGAAAAATAAAATTTTACCGTGGGAGAGCTTGGAACACATGTGGCGCTAGAGCAAGGTAGAAAATACAATACTTTTTTTGCTAAATTATTCATCAATTATGTATAAATTGTGGCTCTTGGAAAAATATAACTTTCAGTACAAAATTTTTTTAGAAGTTGTCAGCTACTGTTCAAAATGAAAAATCGTTTTTGAAATTGCCTATGGTTGCCTAAGCTTGAAATTTTTTTGAAAAAATTTAAAAATCTCAAGTTTTAGTCAATTTGGACGTCATCAAGGTCAGCAGAAAAAAAAATTTACACGTGAATTATCAAAAAAAAATTCTCTCTCGATAAATGGCAAAATGTTAACAATTCTCCATTTTTTCCCATTTTTGAATTCAACGTGGCTTGTTTAGTGATACCTGCACTTAGTAGTGTTTTAAGATATGAGGTTAAGATAAGATGATGAGATAAAACCTCTTGAAAAATAAGCTCCTCTAATTAATTATTTTGCTGATAACAAAGCCCAACGTGTGCTTACTCATCTCATTTAAAGCTTCAGTTATCGAATAAAATTAAACGGCATTTAAAAACGGAACTCCATCTCAAAAACGTTTACTATCTTTATAGCGCGTGTTCGAATCCCACTAATGTTGTCTTAGTGATTGTCATGAGTATGATTATAGGCAAAGGTGCTTGATATTGGGACCGCTAAATTTGATCGATGTGTTGACGCTCAAGCAATCACTAAGACAACATTAGTGAGATTCGAACTCGCGCTATAGAGATAGTAAACGTTTTGAGATTGAGTTCCGTTGGTAAAAGGATATGTACAGAAACTTCATTTTTTCATGGTCTCCCGGCGGTCCTTGCTGTGAGCTCCGTATCGATCATTATATATGGGTACTTTAAATTACTAATTCTTCTTGGGAGATACTCTTTAGAAAAAAATGAGATATAAATTATATATCATAATCACATCCTTAAAAATACGCCCACGAAATTTTGTGCGTCTGATATAAACCTTAATTATGCACATTTTGCTCGATTACATTATTTACACCTTACATTATTCAGAAACATATCGCATTTTTTTTGGCAAAAACCAACGTTTGCTTACTCGATTGTCACGGCTTTATTTTTTTAAATTAAGGAATTGCGCAATATTTTTGCATTGATAAATAAGCAGTAATAAATTAGTATACAGAGTGTAAGATTTTTCCCTTCTTTTTTCCAAACTGGTG
>SCLH01000829.1:20839-56265 GCA_004367855.1 Oikopleura vanhoeffeni
TTTCAGTGGTGGTACTATGGTGAATTCGATAAAGTTCACCTACAAAAGCGCTGATTTTAGTACTAATAGGAGATACACCAGTTTTGTAGTTAATCATACAATCTGTCGCTGTTGGTTTTCGATAGTGTTCTAGATTCAACTGACTGTTATTACTTATTATGGTGGTGTCAAGAAAATTAAGACGAGAGTCTATCATATTTTCCAGAGTGAAATTTAGGTTCTGGTCAAAATTATTTAGTTTATTTAGGAGCTACTTTTTTAGTTTTTTAATTACAACTAGTATGTCATCAACATACCTAAAATATGCCAAAATAGTACCATTTTCTATTTTAGTTTGAATAATTTTTTGTTCAAACATATTGCAAAAAATGTTTGCAAGGGGCGGCGACAATTTACCACCCATGGAAACTCCATTAGTTTGTCTAAAAAAGCCATTTAAGGCTTCGGAAAGTACTAAATTCAGTTTAAAAGTTTAAGAAAGAATTTTCCAGTATATTCTAGGGGGTGCTTGTTTTTTTTGTATTTGTTTCACCTAGAATTTATCGTTCATGGTTCTACCTAGGTAATAAATATTGTAATGATATCACTAATAAGATAGTATCCGAGATATTTTTTTATAAACGCGTTTTATGTTAATACTGGTATACAAAGATTGACAGTCATATGATATGACTTCATGATCATCCGAGTTAAAAACACTTGTTTTAGTAAATTCTAAAAATTTGCATTTGAAGCTCATAGTTGAGTCAATTACGAATTTGCAATTTTTATTTATTTTAAAAATAAGTTTTTTTAAATAGGTTTCTGCTCCTGAAGTCATTGTATTAAAACTACAGACAATTGGCCTTAATTTATTATCTTTATGATTTTTAATTATTCCATAGCCTCTTTTTAGATTTTCTAACGGTTTTATTTTGTAGTCTTCTAGATTAGTAAGGTATGGTCGAAATTCACTAATTAATTTCCTAATTTTGGTCAAGTCTGTATTTTAGCGAAACTAAGGCCCGATTCGTCAAATTACTTTTCGACCCGAAAAACATTTCTGGTAAAAATTCTGCAATTTTATTCTCATTCTGAAGACGCAAAACGCGAAACATGTCAATAAAACCAATTATAAAATGTCTCAAACCAACCCAAAAAAGAAATTTTTAGTTTATGTCTAGCCTTACACCCAGCAAATTTACATTTCAGATTCACCGACGCTTTATTAACTTTTGCGATTATCATTTGGTGGCATTTGTCCCCTTTTTTGTAGTGAAAAATAAGGGATTTCCCATTTCTCTGTCCCGAAGATATATCAAATAAAAATGGCTAATTTATTTTTCCAAATTTGTGTTTCTGTATCTCATAAATTAGTCCCAAAGTTTTATTTTAAAGAGTGTATAAATTTCTTATTTTCAAATTTCGACTGACTGTTTTTTTGAATTTTGCTTCATTATATTCACATTATTGCCGCCTAAGAAGAATAAAATTTTTGACCATTAAGATATTTTTAGATTGATAAAATTTTAATAATTTTCGTCCACGTGATTAAATATTAATATTTGTGCTGGGCCTTAGGTCGCGCTCAGAATTTGGTGTAGTAGTTTTTGCTGAAGGAGGGATTAACACTTTTTTGCTGGTGGTTACATGAATTGGGCATGATCCGTATACTGTGAGGACCAAATCAAATAGCATTAACTCACAACATCTCAAAAAAAAATTTCTAGAAAAAATAGTTATTTTCATTTTCGAGAAAAAAAATAATGATTAATAAGCTGATTTACGAGAAAATTTAAATAAAAACATTCGATTATTTTTAAACATAGCAAAGGCAAAGTGTTAGCGCTTTAACCCGTGTGAGCACAACACCTTTATAAAGGTGACTGCATATTTAAAATCATCTAAAATATGCAAAAAAACCATCGTAGAATTGTCTCCTTCGAATACATTATAAAGAATTTTGCAAGGATTTCAAAAAAGTGACTTATTTTTTTTTNCTGTCAGTATTAAAATCATCCTAAAAATAGTGCAAAAAAACCATCGTACATAATTGTCTGCCTTCGAAAATACTATTATAAAAGAATTTTGCAAAGAGAATTTCAAAAAAGTGACTTATTTTTTTTTTGGAAATTTTGTTCAATGATATTACGGAGAAGTTGATTTTTGAAAGAATTTTTTTCACAAATGTTTACCTCTAAAAACATTACAATGCGACTATTGGCGTCAATGTAAAAATTTTAAAAAAAATAGCCAGTTTTAGAGTGTTTGCTTGTTCATAGTTGGACAGCTCAAAGACAAGATTAATTAGTATACAGGAACGGATCGTTTTTTTTCGAAGTGATATTTCAAAATTTTCAATTTTACAGTATTTCACGAAAATTTTGAATAATTAAAAAATAGATTCGATGCATAAATGATTGTCCACAGAGCCACTTGATTAGTATATGACCCAGAAAATATTATCAGGAAAGTGTAACTTATCTTGCGTTTTTATAGGGGAAAATTAACAATTTTTATGAAAAATTGTGTTTTTCATCAAAATTCTTAAACCTATTTAAAAAAATATTTTTGGATTGCATATATACTAAATCAATCAAAAAAACGATATGACAATACGGATCAGTGCGCTTTTGCATGATTTCATACCAAAATAATTGTAATCAGTGATATGCTGTACCTTGCTCCTTCATAGTAATATTTCTAAGAATAACTAAAAATCAAAATTCTAAGAATATCAATGTCGGATGCAAAGATATGTTGAAATTTCTCAATGGAGAAAAAATGAAACCTAACTACCTTGGCTTTCTGTAATAACGCTTGAAAGGTCACTTATAATAGGTGTCGATGCCTTTGACGGAACTTTTTTTTCTGTGTCTCACAACGGGTTAATATCAAATTCAAATAAATTCAGGTCCTTTATTCGATTACTATTGTTCTTAATTGAAATATAAATCATAAACGCATCGAATGTGAATAAACAAATAAAACTTCTTCGATGAGCCAACAATTCAGACAATTGAATATTGTGTGAATTGTGGTCATGAGAGAGTTTTTTATTTGTTTATTCACATTCGGATGGTTTATATTATTTTGTTGAATTTATATTAACAAGAAAAATATATGTTGAGTCAACTTCAGTTATATATGCTTGATTTAAATAACTGGTCACGCGGCCAAAGGAAGTCAACCTACGGATCCGGAAATTAAGTCTGCCATGCTGAAAGTTACACAGGCACATTGCCGATATTATTTTTGTTCCGTTCGATAAAGATGTGCATCTTGTTGTTTTAATGTGATGATATTAAAACAAAATTAAAACTGTCGTAAATGTGTACCAATATGAAGTTGATTCAGCAAAATATATATTTGCAATTATTTTATATCAGATCATTCCACGGAGAAATAAGCTGATGGCCGAGTTATGAAATTGAGTTGGTGGCTAACTTCAAACTCTATATTATTAAAAAGAATTCCTATCGACTGGATTCAATTGCTCAGAATAAGATGAGAGATGAAAGTTATAAATCATAGCTTATGGTTAAAATAATATCGATAGCCTTTTTCAACCAAAGTGAAATTCGAAAATGAGGGTATCTCTATAGCGGCGTGTTCATCGTACCGAGGTTTCCGCATTGCAACATGTGCCTTTTACCTAGACCCGAGACATTTATGCACTAACGGCGCGGCGAAAGTACTATTGTGAAAGCGCCTTTGCCACCAGACGGCGACTACATGTGGTGAACAAAATTATAATCATGAATATATTTTATGCTAGTAATTGCGTGGGTTAATTTAAGTTAATACTTATTCAAGAGATAAAATACTATTTGATACAATTTTTTAAAATAAATGAAGAAAAAAATTAAGTGATATTACCTGCGCTATAAAATATACCAGCAGATTACAAGGCAAGATAAACATATAATGTTTAATTGTTTACCAACAGTAGTCGCCGCTGTGCGAAAAGGCAGCTTCAAAAAGGCAATTCGCAGCGCCGTAGTGCTATAATGTTCTCGGTCGTTAAAAAGCCATGCAAATGATTGACCCAAATTCGTCTTGGGGTATAGATAATCGGCAAGGGTGCTTAATATTGGGCACGATCAAAGATTGACGTGGTGCGTACAATTAAGTTTAATATCAAGCGATCTGATAACACACCTTATTTCGATAATAATAAATTCTAATTAGGAAATATTTGAGGTACAATTTTTAATAAATAAATCCAAATGTACTCACCACACGCTGTTTTTGCGGGTGTCAATTTGACGTGTTGTATATTGAAAAAATGTTGTGTCATAAGTACATAGTGGGATTTGAACTCGCGCTAAGAGGATTTAACTTCATTTTCAAGATTCCAACTTTGGTGGAAAAGGATATATTTCATGATTTTTTCAGAATCAGTAGGTTAGTAATAGAATTAGTGATAAGAGATTTTCGTTCTGGTTTAAGTCCAGAATTATATTTTTCACATAGGTTATAATAATTTAGTAAAAGACAGTTTTGAAATATTTTTCATAGCCAAATCAGAAATAAGGGTGCTTAGTGGACAAAACACATTATCCTCCTATGTTCTTACTATTGAAAATTCAAAAATTAATGGGACTCACATTGGTGGACATGAAAGCCATATTTGTTAGTACTTCCTTTAATAGGTGTGAATATTACACTCTAAAGTTTTGTGGTAAAAGGACGAATAAGGGGCGGCGGAGACAGAAAGTGTAATCTCATCGTCGAGGAGTAATAAATAGAGCAAGCCAAAAGATTGTACAACACTTCGCGCTTTTTGCATTGGTTATGCATAGAGACAGGGCAGTTGCCACTTTCGTTTGAGACAAATTGTGACAAAAATATCTTGATGAGACTTTCAAGCCGATAAGTTTTACTATTTTTATTCGCTTTTCCACTTCTATTGGTGAATAATTTGGACTATTTGCTAGATATAATAAGGAAGAATTCATACAGATAAACGAAATGGATTGGATGCGATCAAGGAAACGATAAATCCAGACGAAATACATTGTAAACTTAAAAATCTGTACACGGGAGGCAAAAATATTGATAAAATACAGTTTTGTAAACACTTTGTTGCGCATAGAAAAAATTGGGCTTTGGTTACTCTACGTAGCATAAGGATAGACTCAAACTCTTTTTGCCTACAGTAGTGGGATCTTTTTACGTATTTTTAGATCAAAAAAATAACACTACTGTAAGTTAGTCAAAAATTATACACAGGAGATCTTCTAAAACGTTTTGGAAATCCCGAGTAACATTTTTTTCGGGACACATTCAGCAGCATATAACTATATAGATAGGCTACCAAAAATAAAATATATCTGCGGTCGCGGATTCTCCTACCAACAAGGCTAATTACCCTTACCAGGATCTTAAATAGTGACAAGTTAAAGATCTTTGCACGGTTACCCCTGTCAAAATGAGTTGGCAAAGATGAAGATGGTGTGATAATAGGGCCATCAATATCGATCACAGCGGCCATAAGGACATTCTAACATCATCGATTAATTTCTCAGCTTGAAAAATGAACGGCAGGCGAAGAGTGCAATATTTTGAATTTTTTGATCGGCCACATGGACATTTAACCAAAACGAGATTTTAGATCGGCACATGGACAATTTAACCAAACGAGTATTAGTACGCCGCCACAAGGACAAATTTAACCAAATTGATATTAAAGGCAGCCACAGGGGAAAAGGCCATTTAATTAATATTATTAAATGGAACAAATTTACTTCCAATGTGTTTAGTTTAATTTCTAATCGTTTACCGAAATAAGTACCGAAAAAAACAATAAGAATATTGAGATGTTCTAGATATTTCTTGGAAACATCCAAAAATGAAAAAAAATAGAAAAAAAATTTTTATTCTGAACTTAAATAAAACTTAATATAACACCCGTTGAAACTGTCCCTCTCTCATTCGACGTTAAAAATGGTTGTTTCTGAGGAAATTGAATATGAAATGACAAGGTACAAATCTGCGTCCTTCAATTTTTTCATTTTGGACAAAGATAGTCCGAAGAGTTCTGAGACGGAAAATAAGTGATTTTCTTAATCAATGGGTATTGGACCAACCATATGATGTCTAACTCGTCACAAAAAAACCTTGATGAAAATTTAGACGCAAAATTGTTAGGTTCAGGGCTGTCCTTTTAAAAAGGACCGATCTTTTTGTTTTAAATTGAATGTTATTAAGGAAGGTGTAGAGATGTACTTGTGAATATTTGGTATTACAATAGTAGTACTACATCACACGAAGAATACTGATTTGTACTAAATCTGGATTCAATATTCTTTGACTATTTAAGGTAATAGGTGTCAGACATTTCCGTGAATTAACAATAGATTTTGGTAATGTAAGAACTTGATAAAATGAGTTAGAAAGTTTTTTTGTACATTGATACTTTTGGGAAGGATTCAATAAAGCTGGTGTGCTAAATTCATCGAAGTTTGAAGTCGCATCCACATCGGGTAAGGGCTCGAAAAGGGAAAAAAAATAGAATATTTTCCGCATAATTTTAAAACTACTCCTGCGAAAAACTCATGCTAAAAACGCCTCAACGAGGCCATTAAAATGACTAACAGGCAAGTACACAGAACATTCAGATGCAATCAAAACCCATAAAATGTTGAAAATAAAAAAATAAAATGAAAATAACTAATTAAGAAAAAAATCGGAAACTTATGAATTTTAAGATTTGATGAAGAAATATTTCAAGAACATCAAAGAATATTTCATTCTTCGTGAATCTTCCGATGAAAAAAATTGAAAAAAAATAAGATTTATCAGATTTCCCAATAATAAATACAGACCCTGCATGAATTGGAATCTTCTAGTCATAACCAGTATGAAAATCATTTAGAGACTGAGATTCAAAAAAAAGTTTCAACCAAATACTAGAAAATCTCTGAAAATTTTCCACCAAAACAATCGAAAATTCATGATTTTTTTAAAAATTATTATAGGAAAAAATCGAAACTAGCCCATGTGAATTTTTTCACTTAATATTTCGTATTTATACCGAAAAAGTGAAGGGCTTAATTCGGCCGGAAGGCCGAGAAAAGAAGATTATGGCTTTTCCTTATTAAATTGAAAAAATTTTCCAAGAATTTTTTTCAAGAAATTTGTGTAAATGATTTAGGAAATTGGCGCGATTTAATGAAATTTGTGAAGTTTACAATTAACCGCCAGTTCCTGTCAATAAACGAAACAATTACTCGCTAGATTCTGAAACAAAGACAAGCTAATAAATAAAAAAAATTAAGTGAAATTTAAAAGTTATTATTAATCATTTTAATTTAAATACTCTTTGTCTTCCGCAGAAATAAAAATGGCCGCCTTAATAGTCAATTGGGGTTAAATTCGTCCTAGTGGCCGATCTATAAATACCTTCAGTTTGGTTTAAATTGTCATGCTGGTCCAGATCTAAAATCTCAGTTGATTAAGAATTTTCCCCAATGTGGCCGATCTAAAATCTCAGTTTGGTTAAGAAATGTCCATGTGGATCCGATCAAAAATCAAAATGGCGGCCCCCCCCTTCCTCGCGCTCTAAATTTTTCAAGGCTGAAGAATTAATTCGTAGGTTTAGAAATGCCTTATGGCCGCTGTGATCGTATGGCCCATCACGGTAAACATATCTGTGAAAGCAACACTTTAAGATCAGTCTTAAAAAACGTAAGTACCCCTCAATAATAACGAAAATAATTATTTCGACCCAGCCCAACATTAAAATGATTAATTATAGCATCCTGAATATCCAACCAGAGTATGATGTAATCAATAACAAAAAAAATCTATCACATTAATCTGCTCCCGAATGATCATCGTGAGAGAAACCGTTATTACGGAAAGTTGTCCAGCCATTGTACGCGAGGACTCCCTACTGCTGAAGCTGGTTGAAAATAAACTTAATGACGAATATCGTATCAGCCAAACTTCAAAAAAACTGATCTGATAACGAAGTTCATTACAACCATACAAAAAATTTAATACAATCCAATCCTGGTACAAAAAATCTTTGAACAAAAAAAAATAAGAAAAAAAAAATTTTTTTGCTCACTCCGGCACTAACCGGAAAAAAACTCGAAGGCGCTCTCAGAAAATGCATGGGTATCTAAGAAAATGCGAAATCCATAGAGCTGATCTGATCTCGCAACCTTTTAAGCTCCCTTTTTTTCAATGTTAAAATGGGTGGCACTAATGAATGCCATTTTGAAAAAGCCATTTCGATATTCAGATAAATAGTCAAATGATATGTCAAAAAATTGTAATATCTATTTTGTATATATATCTAGGGCCTCTAGTGAATCGCGTTTGAACCATGTAAATCACCGGGTATGTACCTGACTTGAATGCAAAAAATGGGGATATTTCCCCCCTTTTTATATTTATTAAAATTGGAACTATATTTTATATTTTGGAGTTAAAAAACCAAAATAATACCGTTCTCGGGCGCCCAAAACTTTCCCTCATGAGCCGCGCTCAAACTGTAAACGTTAATGCACCGCCTGCGCGGCTCAGACTTTCCCTGGAGAATATTTGTTCTCAGGTTTTGTCGCTTTTGTGGGAAGCAAAGACGAAAAAAACCCGTTTAAAAAAAATAATCCCTTTCAATTTATATGGTCTTTATTTGCATTCTAGATATTTATCCTGCAAAACCGAATCCTGCGTTTACCGCCGAATAACGCCCAGAGGTTAAGCTTCTTGCCCTGAAAATTCCTGCTCGTTTTAAACAAAAAGGGGCTTCGAAAATATAATTCAAAACGCCAAACACGTAACTAGAGGCCATTGCGAAAATCCAACAATTGGCGATCCCAATCTTTGAATGAAGTATAAATTCCGTAGCAACGAAATAATCAATCAAAACCGCAAAATGGTATATTAGGTTCAATTTTTTATCATATTATAAATGTTTATTTATTCGCCTAAATGAAATTATTTTGATAATTCTGTATTATCGATTAACGCGGATCTCCTGGTATTTTTCAGCAAAAATTTTTATTTAATTCGCCATTTGAAAAAAAACTCATATCCGATGTATAGTTTCTTAGACATCTCAATCACTGAGCATAATAATATTTAAGTGATATAATAAAATAAACAATGTGGTCCGAATCGGACCAATTTTTTTGAATTTTTTTCAGAGATTACTGGAAATAGTTAGATCATTGCTTTTTGTTTAAAATAATTGGAGAACATATGGGTCTGATTCGGGTCTGATTACATGTTTTTTCTTAATAATTGTGGTCAGTTTGAGCTATAACTAAAAACCCAATCAATGAAGCTCTGTTTGAAAAAGTCGAATAAATTAAAAATTTGGCTTAAAAGAAGTGGCAAAAAAATTACCAGTAAGTGACCCCATAATTGATAATCCCGTGTTCACACTATAAATTAATGATAGGTTAGTAGGGGCCCAGCTTGTAGCGAATATAGCAACTACCTAAGTATCATTAGTGTGATCACAGACGGAATAAGCGGAGATGACGGACTTTTCGGCGGTCGGGTTTTTTTACTGTATATTCTCAGAGGGCCTAAAGATGGCGCTATCGCCAAGGGCATAGGAAATTGAACCTGTTTTTGACCTTGATAATTTCGAGCAAAATAACGATAGGCTTCCTGCCATAAGCGTGTGTTGCTTTTTATTGTTCAAGTACCTACAAACTAAGTCAAGATTTCGAATGTCTAGAATCGACGACTAATTCCTAATTGCCGAATACCTGTGAGATCAAAATTGCCATAGTAAAAATAACAACCAATTGCTGTGTTTTCAATTCAAAGGGATTTGATATGGCTTGGGTTGGGGCTCCGTCTCACTCTCGTTGTATTAAATGGTTTGTATTTACACTTGGTATACAGGTTGTAGGTTACCTATGCATATTTGAGTCTACTGTACTCGGAAATAAGGATATTACACAGTTTTGCCTTACCCCAATAAGTATAGGACTGTTATCCAAACAGTGGAAACAAAAATTGAAACCAAATTCCAAAGGACAGAAAAATTTTGGTTATAACAAATAAATATTATTTTGGCGTCTTTCATGGCAATATAAAATAACTAATATTAACTTTAATAAAAAAAAAAATAAATAAAGGAAAAACAAGTTTTCACCCCACGGGCCTCCAAACTTAACCAATAAATTTTTTTGTTTTATGCTGGCGTGAGTATCGCAATTTTTAGAAAAAAAAATATAAGGGCGGACCTCTATGTGAAATGCCTGGGTATAAATTGGTGTATAATTTCCGCCCAAATCAGGTTTTTAAATGAAATGTACTACGACAATCAAAGAACAGCCTATATCTAGCCTCCAACTGTTGTTATTAATAGACACATCGTATTATGAAAAACCAAAAAGAAAATAAAAAAAATAAATGGTGGATTGATGAAACGATTTACGACAAATATTTTGAAACCTAAGATAATGACACGGCGAGTGACTGCCGCAAAACTGTACATGCAAAAAATCACAGGATTTTAATTTAATAGTCATTATTCGAATTGTGGAACAATGAAAATGTTATTTTAAAATGCTTTGTTTGTACTTTTATTATGGGATGAATTCTTGTCAAGATTAATTAACGAAATAAACTCATTTTGCATATTAAAATCACTGACAAATTGCGTACATGTTAGGTAAATTGCTCATTAGCGTCTCAAATGAAAAATTGCTTCGTTGTAGATGAAAATCAAGCATAAAAACAGTTTCAGCTGTAAATATATGAGATTGCTGATCGGTCGACAAGTCTGAATCAATCAAGATTAGCTGACTTTGAGTAAACAAATGTGACAAGGCAAATGCGCAATATCGAGCGAAAGTTTCATGCTAAAAAATTCGTGTGATACGTGCACGTGATGTATTAAAGGCGTCCATAACAGAGAAATTAATTACCCACGTTTGTTGCCGGAGAAGGCAATCGAGTGAGTGTTAGGACAACTTTGCGAGAAAGAATACACGAATAAAGTTTCGTTGAAAAATTAGAAGTAGTAAGCGTATCGATAATGACCGTCAAAATACATTTTGAAATCAGGTTTGATCGAATTTTATAAGGATTTACAATAGGTTCCAAATGAAGTGAACATCAAGATTCGTAGAAATTAAGTTTGTCCAACCAAAACAATCAAAAAAATTCAAATTATATTTTGAAAATTCAAGTTCTGAAGAATTACGTTCAATTCATGTAATTGTGATAAAAACTTCGAAATTGCGTGAGCTGTTGCGGCGATATTGTGCACTGAAATGATAAAATCAGTGAATGTGATGAAATTGCGTACGTATTTTCGGCAATATTGAGGCCGCCGATAAACGAGCGTCTGCCGTGTGTACTTTAAACAGTTACATATAAGCCTATGAACGTGAAACATGTTCTTTGACACAATCGTCTACTGTGTCACAAAAAATGTCTTACAGTAGGACGCGGCAAAGAGAATAGGTTAAATAATAAGGTGTCCTTAGTTATGACATCCTTGTAGTTCACGAGTTCTACCCTACTGTAGAAACTCGCACCACCACCTAAACAAACTTAAAAAAAAATATAATTATGTCCCGTAGTCACTCCCATTAAAAATCATTGACAAACAGAAAAAGATTTTGAAAAAGAAAAACGTAATTTTCTTGCTTGCAAGTCGTTTCCTTATAATAAAAAATATTGACGAACATAAAAATCGAAAAAATAACGTATGTTTTTTATTTACCTCCCTTATAAAAATATTTGACATTGTATTCAAACATCCTCAGCACTGTTTATTCAACATCATTGTTTGATTACGGGTTGAAAATGTCAAATCAGAGTCGCATACCCCCTTAAGACAACATTACAGTCGTAGTTGTAGTGGGATTCGAACACGCGCTAAAGAAATAGTAAGCATTTTTAAGATGAACTGAGGTTGGGAAAAGGATATGTCCCGTATTATTGAGCTATCAAATTAAAGTTATTTCCGTTGTGTCACCGGCGAAATTATTTTTTTTTAATTTAATTTTTCAAAATTTTGCTTTGGATGGCTGACTTTGTTTTATTTCTGAATTTTTTGACAAACACTTTACCCTAGGTGATTCTTGTGCATATGAAATTCAAAACTTGAGTTCAAAAATAGCTTCGAATTAAATTCTTTAATATCTTTTAATATAGTTCAAAGCAAACTTGTAGTTCATTTTATTGGAGATAGCAAGAAGATGAAATCCTGAGATGACTCATTTCTTAAGAATAATATTGGGATGAAAAAACGAGGATCATGATGGATCATCCAGTTCCATCCCCAAATTAGGGAAATTAAGGAAATTTAGGATAGGAGATGGAAAATTGGCCAGAGATGCATTACAAGCTTGAGGTGGAGATTCATAAAAGTGGGGCATTATAAAGTCCTCGATAGTCCGAAAAAAATTGTAAATCGGAGATTTCCTTTCGGATGATTTCAAAATTTATTTTGAACATTTTTGGCCTCCTTTGTACAAGACCTTTAAATTGTCAGTTTGATTTTAAAATTATTAAATCAGATAAAATTTTTACAAACAAAAAATAAGAAAGCTGGCTCACATTTTTGATCAAGGTTAAATCCCAAAATTAATTTCACAAATCTATAGGACTATAAATAAAAGCCTATTTATTATTAATTTACTTCCATTTGAGAATACTTCAAGCGGAAGTTAGTAAAGTTTAGCAGATTAAACGGAAACAATAGTAGGCGCCTAATGGTGAATATGTGGATAGTTTGGCCGACTTAAAGTAGTTCTTTTTAATTTCACTTTGTTATAATTCATAATTTGTTTTAGATCTTGATCCGTAGGGTTATCTAAAATACAATAATCTTTTGTTTTGTATGGCTAGTAAAAGGTTGAGCATGAACTTCGCACTCGGAGAATTTCTCTCGGAGAAAATTTCTCAGTAAGTATAATTCGAAATAATTAAAGTGGTTTTAAGGGGGCTCAAGTCGTGGGATAATCTCACAGTTGAGAACCTAGAGATGAAGAAAATCTATTAAAGGGGTGGTTTTTCCCAAATTGACATATTCAGAATATCAAAAATATGATAATCTCGATAAAAATAATCAAACAAGGCTCTCAGGATAATAATTGGATGAACCAATTTGTAGAGCTAGCCTTAAAGCGTGTGGTCGTCGCAAACAAATAAAAATCGGGGGTTTCAATGGCCAATTGTCGCAAAATTACAAATCGTTGGACCAAATATTACCTCTCTGAAATATTTGAACGAAAATATTGCATCCGAAAAAAATCGAAAGTGACGGATGGCTCGACCAGTCAGAAACGTGCTTACAAAATTTACGGACAGAACGTGGGCAGGTCATTTAGGCGCGTTTTAATTTTATTTTAGGATTTGGCTTCAGAATCACCAAAAAACAGTTTTTGACCCTATTTTAGGGTCTCAATCAAAATGTATCTCCTTCCTGGATTTAAAAGTAACACATTCGAAACCTACATGAATGTGAAGCTGAAGAGTTCGTGCAGATCAGTAAGGAGAGTTTTGTCCAAATTTCTTACTCAGTTTTCTATAAATCTTGTTTTGATTTTCCAAAAATTGATAAATTTCAACTTATTTCATACAAAATATGTTCGGAACCTTCAAAAAGTGCCTTTCGGACCATCTTTGGTTTTTGCAAGAAATCTGGAATTTAATCACAATTTTGAGAATTATTTAGCTGCTGGTTCCATATNATATTCGTGCAAATTATTATGATGGGATGTCAGATTTTGTAGGAAAGGATACCAAATACATAAAAAACTTCATGTTGTGATCGTTTTTGAGTTTGAAATTTGGTTTTTCCATACAAATTATATACCCTTCAAATATTTTACGGTTATTTTTAAATGTAAAAAATTTTTTTCGATTATAACTAAATGAACTTCCAAAAAAAGTCAAGTTTTTTTGTTTAGCTGTAGCATCGTTATGAATCAACGCCTAGTACGTCGTAAAAAAGATTGTTGGTGGTGAGCAAGTTTCGATGTGTTTTGTGTATAGCATGAGTTTACTGTGCGATGGTTTTACCTAGTATGTAGCATTGCCTGTGTTTTCGCCTAATATATTAGATTCACATCAGCATATAATAGTTATAGCAAACGTTACAATGCTGGTAGTAATTTTGTAGTTTAAGGCGGGGGTGGATAACGCTAATCAAGTTTAATACTCGAAAAGGTATTCTAAGTTGTAATGGAGTAAAATGGTTGATTATTTTATAGATAAATACTTCGCTACAACTAAACATCTTTGGACTGTGTAAGGGAATAAGAAAAAGTGAAATGTGTCATGAATCGGGAATTCTCGAGTCAAGCTTTACCTTTTTCAACCGTAATCTGATTTTCCGGAAAAATCCTCGACCACGAACTACAGAGATTTTGCTTATAAGAATGTAAAAAGGGTAGTTTATTTTTTAAGTAAATTTTTTTCGATTTTCAAATAGCAGTATTTTCGGCACTTTCAGTGGTGGTACTAAGGTGCAATCGGATATAAAGTTACCTACAAAGAGCGCTGATTTTTAGTACTAACAGGAGATACACCAGTTTGTAGTTAATCATACAATCTGTCGCTGTTGGTTTTTCGATACTGTTTAGAGTCAAACTGACTGTTATTACTTGATTAGTGTGTCAAGAAAATTAAGACGAGAGTCCTATCATGAATTGTTCCATAGTGAATTTAGGTTCTGGTCAAAAAGTATTTAGTTTATTTAGGAGAGCTAGCTTGTTATTTTTTTAAATTACAACTAGTATGGTCAGCAACACTACCTAAAATTGCAAATAGTGCCAATTTTCTATTCAGTTTGAATAATTTCTTGTTCAAAACATATGGCAAAAAATGTTTGCAAGGACGGCGAGGACAACTACCACCGCGGATGGATAACCCCATTAAAGTTTGTCTAAAAACCATTTAAGGCTCGAGGTACTAAACTCAAGTTAAATTAAGAAAGAAATTTTCCAGTATATTTCTAGGGGTGCTTGTATATGTTTTTTGTTATGTTTCACCTAGAATTTATCTGTTCTGGTTCTCCCTGGGTCCAATATTATCAAATCGACTATAAATAGAATCCAGAATAATTTTTTAAAAACGCTTTTATGTTAATACTGTAAACAAAAGATTGACAGTCATAATGAATGACTTCATGATCTTCCGAGTTAAAACACTAGTTTTAGTAAATTCTAAAAAAAATTTGCATTTGGCTCAGAGTTGAGTCAATTACGAATTTGCATATTTTTATTTTATTTTAAAAATAAGTTGTTTTTAAAATAGGTTTCTGCTCCTGAAAGTCATGTGATTAAACTAACTGACAATGGGCCTTAATTTATTATTTATGATTTTAATATTCCATAGCCTCTTTTTGATTTTTTAACGGTTTTTTATTTGTAGTCTTCTAGATTAGTAAGGTTGGTCGAAATTCACTAAATTAATTTCCTAATTTTGGTCAAGTCTGTATTTACAGGGTTGATTTTTAAACCGTTAAATTATCCAGGCGTAAAAACTGCATTTCTAACTTTTTAAATGTGGAAAGTGTTTATTATAATATTGACATTTTTTGATTTTCAGAAGGACAAATAGAAGTTTCTAAGTTATCATCAAGAAATTTTTTCAAAATGCACTATCATTTTTATGTCGTACAATTGACGAATTTTACAAAAATCAAGATATAGTTGGCTTCTAATTTGATTGTAATTTGAAAATGTCAAAGGTTGAGCTATGAGCAATGTTTTTGCCAAGATGAAAGAATTCTTCGAAATTTGTCAAAGCCCTTGGTTTCGAATTAGACTGACAAACCGACTGGCTGTGAATTCCCTTTAAAAAAGTATGTTGTTTGAGTGTTATCTGGAACGTATAGTTCAAACTTAGATTATGATAAACAACGGTAGGTTGGTCAACTTTTTTAAAATTTACTTTTTAATAAATTTTCGAATTTTCTTGACGGTTCTTTATCGTTGAAATATTCTGATTTTAATTTTAGATTTTTAAATAGAGAGAAAGTTATTTGGCAATTAGGGTATATGAACGTAATGTAAAGTGTAAAGATATTAAGTTGTGCTTCATAATAGTGAGATCAGATATTTTATTGTAAGCGTATCGAAAAATTCGTTTTTGTAATTGTGGTGAATTCTGCCGGTTTGAGTGAGTAGTCCGTTTTGTTGTATTTGGCGGAATGAGACAAAATTGTAGGATAAATATCATTTTACGGCAATCTGATTCGTCCCAAATTACTTTCGACCCGAAAAACTTTTTCTGTTAAAAATTCTGCAATTTATATTCTCAGTTCTGAAAGACCGCAAAAACGCCGAAACATGTTCAATAAAACCCAATTTTTAAAACATTGAAATAAAATACATTAGACAACGTCTCAAAAAACACGACCCAAAAAATAATTAAAGTGTACTAAGAACCAATACATAGAAAAAAAAATTTCGAAATTTTCGGCATTTTTTCGATTTTTTTCTAAGTACTTTTAAAAGATGAAGTTAAAAAATGAACGTTTGCTCAAATTTGACACTCAACACTTCAAAAATATCGACTTGACGTAAGCCAACTTTCTCATCAATGTTTATTACTTGCTTTCTTGGAGCCTACTTTCGAAAAAATACCGAATGCACTTTTTTTTTCGGGAAATTTTCTGGAAAATGGACCAAAAAAATCATATTTCGAGTTTAGCTGAGAAATGTGCAAAAAAGCCCTCAAGTATCTTTTACACTATGTTCTTAGGAATACATTGATTAAACACATTGAGGCCATCTTTGCCAAATATAACCTACCGGAGGAGATATATTTTGAAAGTCTGAAATGCAAGAAAAAATCGTCGGTAAAGTTTGGCGTTCTGAATTGTTCAGCTCGCCGGATCAAAAAAGCCCTCAGAAAAGATTGGCTACCCCGTTACGTGATCTGTGACAATTTGAGCTCAAATTTGATATACCTCTGGGAGGCAAGATAGATTTTGCAAGTTTGGAAATGTCACCTTGTTACGATGAACTGTACCTCATTGTGAGAATGGGTCAACAAATAATTGTATGTTTTTTTCGCAAAGATTAAACGGATAGATCTACAAATAAGCATTTCGGTTTTTTCCTACATGAACTGTGTTTTCAGTATGATTTACCTCAAAATATCGTCAAAGTCCAGAGTCGCATACCCCTTAAGAAGACATCACATCGTAGTTGTCTTAGTGGGAATCTCGAAAGCGCTAAAGAACTAGTAACCATTTTCAAGATAACTGGAGCGGATTGGAAGATATGTCCCCGTATATTGAGCTATCAAAATTAAAATCTATCCGGTGTCACCGCGAAATTATTTTTTTTAATTTAATTTTCAAAATTTTTGCCTTTGGATGGCTTGACTTTGTTTTATTTCCTGAATTTTTGACCAAACCACTTAACCCTAGGTGATCTTGTGCATATATGAATATCAAAACTTGAGGTCTCAAAAATAGCTTCGAATTAAAATCTTATAATATCTTTAATAAGTCAAAGCAAACTTTTAGTTCATTTTAATTGGAGATACAAGAGATGAATCCTGAGGATGACTCATTTCTTAAGAATAAATTGGATGAAAAAACGATATCATGATGGATCATCCATTCCATCCCCAAATTAGAGGAAATTAAGGAAATTTAGGATAGGAGATGGAAAATTGGCCAGAGATGCATTAGGAGTGGAGGAGTTCATAAAAGTGGGGCCATTCATAAAGTCCGCTCGTAGTCCGAAAGAATTGTAAATCGGGAAGTTTCCTTTCGGATGATTTCAAAAATAATTTTGACATTTGGCCTCCTTTGTACAGACCTTTAATTGTCAGTTTTGATTTTCAAAATATGAATGCAAAAAATTTTACCAAACAAAAAATGAAGAAAGCTGGCCACATTTTGATCAGGTTAAATCAAATCAACTATAGACTAAAAATAAATATTATCGTTAATTACTTCCATTATGAAGAATACTTCAAAGCGGAAAGTTATAAATTTAAGCAGATAAACAAATAGTAGCGCCGCTAATGGTAAATTTGATAGTTTGGCCCGACTTAAAGTAGTTCTCGTTTTAATTTCACTTTGTTATAGAATTGTTATAATTTGTTTTAGATCTGATCCGTGAGGACTAAAATACAATAAAGTTTTGTTTGTCATTGGCTAGTAAAAAAGGTTGAGCAATGAAACTCTTGCACTCGAAATCTCTCGGAGAAAATTCTCAAGTAAGTAAATTCGAAATAATTGAAAGTGGTTAGGGGGGTAAGTCGTGGATAATCTACAGTTGAGAACCTAGAGATGAAGAAAATCTTAAGGGTGGTTTTTCACCAAATACATTCAGAAAATCAAAATCGGATAATCTGATAAAATAATCAAAAGGCTTAGGATAATGAACTGAACCAATTGTAGACTAGCCTTCAAGGAGTGTCGCAAACAATAAAAATCGGGTGTTTCAATGGCCAATGTCGCAAAACTTACAAATCGTCGGACAAATATTACCTCTCTGAAATATTTGAACGAAAATAGCTCCGAGAAAATCAATACGGATGGCTGACAGTCGACGTCGACGCAACGATGCTACAAGGAGCCACAGACGTGGGCAGGTCGATTTACGGCGGTGTTTATTTATATTTAGGATTGGCTCAGAATCACCAAAGAAACAGTTTTTGACGCCTATTTTAGGGTCTCAATCCAAATGTATCTCTTCCTGGATTAAAAGTAACACATTCCGAAAACTCTACATGAGTGAAGCTGAAGAGTTCGTGCAAGATCACAGTAAGGCAGAGTTTTGTCCAACCATTCTAACTTCAGTTTTCTATAAATCTTGTTTTGGATTTTCCCAAAATTGATAAATTCAACTTATTCATAACAAAATCGTACGGAACTCAAACAAGTGCCTTCTGACCCATCTTTGGTTTTGCAAGATAATCTGGAATTTAATAAATTTGAGAATTTTATCCGCTGGCTGGTTCCATATAATATTTTGCAAATCGTAACAATGATTTTCTCAAAATGAAATTTTACGGAAATCTTATCGGAACTATAACTCAAGCAAAGCTTGACAGACATATTAAACGCCCATAACGGGCTTATACTTAAACCATTTTGAGAAATTCAGCGACAAATTACCATATTTGATTTAAAATGCATCCTGTTAATTATTTTAAATATTTTTTTTCTTGTTAAATAATTTATTTGTGTTTTTGTTGGACAGGTGAATTCCCTCACATAGTTTTGATGTGCAGGAATTCACAGAAAGTTTTAACTATTTTTGATGTAGATATAAGAAATATGTGTTATATGAATATTAATTCTATATCACTACAACGATGAGTGATTTTGTAGAAATAGAAAAAGTATTCAAAAATTGCACAGGAAAAATAATAATAAAATTTCAATATTATATACAGTGTATAAAATGTATCCGACAGGAAATAAATCTTTTTCTTTAGATGTATTAGGAATGGACATAATGTGCTTATTCCATATATGTCGTTGAAAGAGGATTTGCCCTGCTTGACCGCCATCTTCATTAATCCTCAAAGGATGTCCACTGGAGAAACCACCACCAATCATCGAAGAAAAAAATCTCCTTCTTGCCTACTTTATTTTTATTTTCGCCTGACACTCAGAATAAAATATATTATTACTATAGAAAGTGTGAATTTCAGTGTAATTAATATGGCTTTTAATAATGTTTTTAATTCCTAATTGTTTATTAGTGCGCCACTGTGCTCTCTGCTGCTAATTTTTGACTTATAATCAAGACGTCACCTTATGACTTTGAAATGAAAGGATCGGTCGGATTTTTGCATGATAATCCTGGGTTGATTATCTCTTCGATCAAAACGAGCCCCTTTTATTTTTACATGATTCTGCGGCCGCTGGAGGTCAGTAGTTGTCAGACAACGAGCTTTTTGCTGTGACTGACTGCCTTCTGACGTGTTTTTCCGCTCGGTTTTGTATAGAGGCAAAACCTCTGAGAATATTTTAAAACTATATCTGTCCTTATAACAGAGATATCTAAAAAAACAAAATAATTTTTAGTTCTGTTTTGCTCATTTTTTGCAGGCTGAAACAAGAAAGAAACCAATTTTTCCAGTTTCGTTTAAAATACACTTTCTTGGATAATATGAAGCTGAAAGACTTATCTTACTTAATTATTATGTTATTTTTAAACCCTGCCGTAAATCTTAATAAATTTATTTGATAAATATTTCATGGTAGAATTTATTAATTCGTACTTTTAACAAATTTGAAAATAAATAAAAATATTGTTAATTTCATGAATAATTAAAAAAATTATTAAATTTAGATTACTATTAATGTAAGTTGTTTTAAATTTATTTTAAAAATTGATAGTCTTATTTATTTTCGAAATTTTTTTATTTATTTTCAAATTGAACGGTTTTTTGCAAATTTTCCAAATTCATAGTAATATTATTTATATTCGAAATGTTATCACTAAAATTGCAGACTATCAGGCTAACTAAATCGAAAAAAACAGACTGACTAACAAATCATTTACCGTTAATTAATTTTCGTCAAATTATTATTTTTCATTAATGAAAAATAAATGGAAAATGTACTTGCAGAAACAATTTTGTATATAAATTCATAAATTAGGTTGAATTTTTAAGGTACATTTTATTCGCCACGTGAATTTAATATTCTCAATTCTATAAAATAGTTATTCAACGACAATTAATTAACGATAAAATGATATGTTCCCAACGCCATGAAAAGCGTTTTCAATTTCATTGAACAGACAAACACCATTAAACGCAGACTTTATGAAAGTATGGATGGAAAACTTAACGCCGGTACTGAGACAGTACCGATTGGCACTGAACGGTCATTTAGCGCTGCTGTTCTTATAATATAGTTTATGTTTTTTTGCTTCAAAAGTTAGTTTTCTAACTTTTCTGGTTCGGGAATTATAGCCATTTAATTGAGACGAAATCGTGAAAGTGAGAAAAATGGAATGTGTTTTTGAACACGAAAAATAATTACTTTCAAAATTCTAAGGACCTTTCTTAGTCAAGAATTAGAATTAAAGCATATCTAAAAGCGATGAAAAATTATTCAGCGTCATATATACTTATTAAAAAACAATAATAATAATTATATAGTCTTTAACGACAAATAAATTATTTAAAAAAAATTGATTGATCCCTCCCGATTCAGAATTTTTCATTTTATCTTTCTTAAATTGATTTCTCAAGTTACCAATTTTGTTCAAATTTTCATGTAATTCGCGAAAAAACTTTTATAACTCTTCAATTTTCGTTATTTAGATTGACACAAAAATTGATTATTGAAATCGTGATTAAGTCGTTTTCAATTCTATTAATTGCCCTTTAAAAATCGATTTATGTTTTTTTTAAATATCACAAAAAAAGTTTTTCAAAAGTTGCCAAAATTCCGAAAAATCATTTGATGATGCCCGAATCCAAGAAATTATCTCTATATTTCCTCAAAAATTCTAAGTCTGAACAATTAGATTTTTCGCTTTGAAGATCAGATTGTACCCCAAACATTCTCACAGACAATAGGACGTCGGTCAAAGATAAAAATTCGTGACGATAATTGCCCAGTTTTAAAAGGGAGTTTTTTTTGTTTGAAAGCTATTTAATAATTAGAAAATTAAGGTGCCAATAGTTCATCAATTGAAATGCCGCAAATACTTTTAGAAATTACGCTTTCTATTGTATTGTTTCGAAGAATAAATCACAAAAAATCTATAAATGGTCTTCTTAAAATTAATTATCTGTTATCATGCGAATTTCTTCTAAAAAAAATTTTTCGACCATCTTCATATCTTAATTTATCACATTGAATGCATAAAAATATAGAATTAAACTGTATGAAATCGGACTTTCCAGTCAAATTCATAAATGCCTCAACATTTGCTAAGCAAAAATAATACAAATAGAAGCGGCGCGTTTAACCCTCCGAGGCATATATAGCCTTTTGAAAGGCTCAAGCCACTTTAAATCAGCAAAAAATGATGGAAAAATGGTCGCAGAAACTTCTCTATTTCAAAATCATTTTGAAATTCAACAATGTTAATCTAAAAATATCTCTATAAATTTTTTCGGATAATAGGTTCAAATTTTATGACAAATTGATTGAAAGGCGATTTTTCGCTTCAAGGGGTATGCGACTCTGATTTGACATTTTCTCGGTGAAATATACTGAAAATTAAGAGCTCATGAGAAAAACCGAAAATGCTAATTTGTAGATCTATCCTTAATCTTTCGAAAAAGTACATCACAAATTATTTTTCACCATTACACGAATAAGTACAGTATCGTAACAAGATGACTTATTCCAAACTACAAAATCTATCTTCTCTCAGACAGTATATCAAATTGCGCTCAAATTTTCACATATCACGTAACGGTAGTTAATTAAGTATTCCTCAGAACATATATATGTAACAGAACATATATGTAAGAGATTCTCACGAGCTTTTTTGCAATTTACAGCTCAAACTCGAAATATGATTTTTTGGTCATTTTCTAAAAAATTTCCGAAAAAAAAAGTGCTTCGATTTTTTCGAAAGTACGCTCAAAAGAAAGCCAGTAAAACACTGATGAGAAAGTTGGCTTACGCTAAGACGATATTTTGAAGTCTGAGTGGTCAAATTTAAGCAAATGTTATTTTTAACTTCATTTTTTTAAAAATACTCAGAAAAAATAAAAAAAATGCGAAAATTTTGATGATTGGGTTCGTTGTACACTAAATTATCACCCTGTATTAATTTGAAGCATGTTTAATGCATCTAAGGCCTTTATTTAATCAGAGTCGCATACCCCCTTAAGTCTTACTTCCGAATAAATAACTTTTGACTCAAATCTGGGATTGAAATTTCAAATAAGCCAGTTTTTAGGAAAGTGTTTTGAGTCTTTGGGACTGAAATTTCAAAATATCTTATTTCGATATCAGTATGGATAAAATGATATCTTTTGAAAAAATATTTAATTCGTGAAAATCATGCCAGAGTGGTACCATTATACCATATTTGCCGTAATATTGTAATAATCATCAAATATTTTTATCAAATCGAGAAAACTAACAAATTTTTTCCTAAAAAACGTGATTTTTTCATGAATATTTTTAACTCATTTAAAAATATTTTTTGATTTTTAACAGATATACTCAATCAGACAAAACTATTAAGTAGAATCACGTGGTTTAATTAACTTTGCATTTCAAACGTTTTTTTTAGAATTAAACATAAAAATTTTAGAATAAGAAAAAACTTTCAAAAATTTAACTCTTAAACTTGATCATGAAGAAAAAATTGTAGGTTGATCTCATAAGAGTTTTTTGTAAACAGCGCTCAAAGTATAGCCTCCTGAAAGGCTATCGTGGCTCGGCGGAACTTTTTTTTCTATGCTTCGGAGGGTTAAAATTCCCAGAAATTCTGATGGCTGATTAGCAAGAATTCGTGAATTTTCAACAATGTTTCATAACTTTTATTGCACTTCAGATTTTTAGTCGACAAAATTTTAGGTGAACTTTTTTCTCAAATTTTTTGCTAGAAAAAAGAGTAAGCTTAAAAATCAAATAATTTGAAACAAAGTGTATAATTAAAATCTTGTGTTGCAAAAAAATATAACTTTGAAAAACAAATTTGAGCTGAAAAGGTTTTCCAGATTTTTTGAATTTCATTCGAATTAAATCACGAAATCAATAAAAATTGAAATCTATGAGTTTTTTCTATATTCAAATCTGCATGTTTTTTATATTTTTGAACACTTTGCAAAATTACTTTGATGGTTAAATAGGTATTTTGTCATTTATAAGTTCCACTAATTTTTCGGGGGCAAATAATTTCCATTATCTTAAAAAATAATAAAATTGATTATCTATTAATACATAAAATGTAACATAATTGACCATTAATTGTGATTAAAATAGAATAAGAACACCAAAAAATAAATAATTTTATACCGCTAGAACACCAGAACAGTGATTTAACCACTAAAAAATGTTTTATAGAAAGTTTTTCATGTAAGAGTATCCAATCGATGAAGACCTGTGTTTAACGAATAAATATTCAGTGTTTTTGAGACATAAAATTATTATATATTTTCAATCAAAGATTGTTTTTATTCGACGTTTCGGCTAAACAGCCATTATCAGTGTGAGAGATTTGGATAAACAGGAATCGAAAGTTGAATTTTCGGTGCGGATTCAGGTTTCAATAATTAGCGAAATTACAATTTCAAAAATATAAAGGTGCATTTTTTGCGAAATTATTTTATGCGAAACTAAGTAATCGAGCCTCAGATAGGGTACTTAGAATAAATTACGCTTAATTAACTTATCCCAGTAAAAATATAGTTCTGATTTCAGCCGCGATCAGTCATTTAGCCAGTTTAATACTTAGAATATATGTATACAGTTTGTTCTGTTTTTTCAGTCACAATTTGTGACGTTTTATGGCGCCATTTAATCGTTGAGTCGGCTAAGAGATTTTAAAACGCAGCTACCAGATTTTATATCAACCATATGATCTGTTAACTGAGTTAGTCATTAGTAAATTAAATATAAATAAGGCTTGTGACTTCATAAAAAACATAATATCATAGAAATAGTACTATACTGTAAACCACATGGTGGTACAGAAGAGATCTCTCTTTATATTTTCCCTATCCAATTTTAAGAACATGGCACTAGATGGTTTTATAGATTAAGGGCCCTTACCAGACAGATCGTGATATTTTAAAATAGTCAAAATACGAGACTATAATTCAGTGGCTGCCAAAATTTCAGTCGATTTCATTGGTTTATTCTAGAATCCGAGGTTTTAATTTCAAGTTTTACCATTCTAACTTGAGTCTTCTTATGGTATTTTCAAAGCGATGCGGTGTTGAACTTGACCATTTGAAGATCTAATTATGAAACAATCAAACACGAACAATAAGTCGATCCGATGTACCAAGAGCAGATGCGTTTTCAATATCTAGCTTTTAGCGTCTTCTTGTGGACAAACGTGAGGTCTGAGATGTGCAAGATCGAACTCATTCGCATTTTTAGTTGATACTGTCGTCTCTAATTTTCAGAGAAATCTATGTTGATAAATTCCAAGTGATAAATAGCAATTCAAAATTTTCAAGTTCTTCACCGTCTAATGTATGTAAAATTTTTCAAAATAATTTGAATTGAATATCTCAACGGCTGGAATTATCGTTAAAACAAAGTTTATTCGATTAAGACATAATTTATTCACAGAACGAGTAATACAATGTCAGATAATATGTGAGGCCATGCTATACTGAAGGACTATATTTAATCTGGCAGCAAGCTGCTGGCACTTTTGTAATATTTTATGATAGTAAGCTTTGACTGCTATGTATAGCGTTTCTACCATTAATTTCGACTTATAGAAATAATGGGTGGATTGTTCCGAAACTTCTTGGGGGTGAATAATATATTGCTAAATGGAAAAAAAAATTATGGAAATTTTTTTTGGTAGTCACGTGATCAAAATATAGCGATTTTTCGGTTTTTCAGTATTTAATTAATATAAAACATATGCCAAATCGATAGTTTTTAAGTCAACGTCACTTATGAATGAAATTAACACACTTTTTGGAAAAAAAATAAAAAAATACAAAATTATGATTTTTTAGGTTCAAAACTTCGATTTTTCGAGAAAAAAAACGTAAAAGTGAAAAAAAAAGGATGCCCGTTTGATCCGACAAAAATTATTTTATTATCAAATAACCGCCGCGTTGAACTTAGTTAGTACCAGTTTTTTGGTACATGGTACGATGACATCATCAGAATCACGATGGTAGTTCATCATTACCACCCTTTTTTTAGGTAACTGAAATTTAGTGCAAGTCTTAGTTACCAAGTGAAGGGTGTATGTTGTGTCGATTTCGCACCACCTCCGAAAAAAAAAGATTGTGTGGGGGCATGAGTGAAAGTTTTTTTGCAGACTTTTGATGGTAGCCAATTTTTAAAAGGTATTTAATGTAAATTGAGTCAAAAAACATCTTTCTATTAAAAAATATAAATTTTGGTGTGTCGTATGTGATCATATATTTCGAGAAATTTTCTGTTTTCATTGGATTTTATTTCATTTTTTTTTTAATATTCGTGTGAGCACCGTACGTTCTGTGTTGCAGATTATTTGAAGAGATTTTTCTCTTAGTGCCAACACACCTGTCTGTTATTTTCTGAGGTTCGTGTGTGGTTACTGGGAAAATAATTCTCAGGAAAAACATTCTGACTGGACAATTATTACTTCAATAGAAAAGTATAGATTTAACATTAGTAAAATGTGAGCTACACTATTTGAATTTAATATACCATTATTTTGTGGTATATGCTTTACGTGATGNGATAGTATTTTTTTACAACTGGAAAAAAAATTTAGCTGGAAATTTTTTGCAGACTTTTCAGACAATTTAAAAAAAAGAAAAAAAAAATTTCGGAACAAAATTTTTTTTTTCATTTTTAAATTGTTTGAAACGTCTGCAAAAAAAATTTCAGCAAAAATGTTTTTTCCAGCTGTAAAAAAATACAGAAAAAATTTCAAAAATTACTCAAAAAGTTAAATTTACATTGTAAATTTTACAACATATATATTTTGCCGAACAAAACCTACGCAACGACACGATTTTAAGCGAAATACTAACAAAGCAAATATCGACGAATTTCTTTGAGATTTCTTTAAGAAATTACTTAGTGGGCGTCATGAATGACGTCATTTTCAAGATTAAATTTCCCAAATTTACTTTTTTTATTTGATTGCGTTTGGTGGAGAACTTGATTGTGCGTATTTTGGTGAGTCAATTCATTCAAACCTACGGTAAAACTTCTTATAAAATGAAAACCAAATTTCTAAATATAGCGCCTCCGCGTTTGTTAAATTTTTAACACAAATTATTTTTGTCACCATATCGCCGAGATTTTTGCCGAAAACTTTCAGCGATATTGCCCCCCCCCTTGTTTATTGGGATTTAATGGCGGACACGGAAATTTCCTATCTTGTCTAAAAATTATTTAGAATTTGGGTTATTTCGGAACTGTTTGAATATTTTGTGATTCTGCTATTAAGGGGATTATATTTTGTCATCTTCTCGGTGATAAATACAAAATAAGGGCTTATGAGAAATATGAAAATGCTTATTTGTGAATTCATCCTTAAGGAGGTTGTCCATCCTGGAAAGGCTTTTTCGACGGCTCATAACTTTTTATTCCTTCATTACAATCTTATAAAAATCTCAGGAATAGTAGTTCGTAATCTCTGGACTACATTTTACTTCTGGCTTTTTTTATAGCATGTTCGACCAGCCGGTAAATTGAGTTAACCGCGAGCAAATTTTTATTTTGAAAGTCCTATTTCTTTACGCTTATTTCAAAACAACGTCATTTTCGGAATGTAACAAGCCGAAGGGTGGTGAGCAAGATATTGCAAGTACTTTTTCGAATTGGCTGTAATCGACGAAAAAGTGCGCGAAAATCGAATTTTGAATATGAAAGGAAAATTAGACAATTTAAATGCCACCAAAAGATCCTTGGGTAGGTTTGCTGAAAACGATATTAGCAACTATGTCTGATTTTGAACAGAAACGGTGCTAAAGATCAAAAAATATTTGATGAAAAGTTTGGTTTTTTCTAGAATCCGCTGTGTTCAAAATCAGACCATATTTGCTAATATCGTTTCCAGCAACCGTACCAATGAATCTTTTGGTGGCATTTAAATGTCTAATTCTCACTTTCATATTTTTCAACAAATTTGAATATAAAACAGAAAATATCCTTTATCGGCCTTCGCGATTGGGGCCCATTTTTTAAACAAATTGAATAAAAAGCAAAAAAATCCTCTGTTATCGGCTTCTGCCGATTTTTCAACAATTTGAATATAAAACAGAAAATATCCTTTTATCGGCCTTCAGCCGATTTTGGGCCCATTTTTGAACAAATTTAATATAAAACCAAAAATCCCTGTTATCGGCTTCGGCCAATTTTGGGCCTATTTTTCAACAAATTCAATATAAACACAAACCTTCGGCGATTTTGAGCTCATTTTTGAACAAATTTGAATAAAAAACATAAAATACTCTTTTATTGGCCTTCGGCCGATTTTAGGCCTATTTTTCAACAATTAATTATAAAACACAAATCCCCTTTCATGCGCCTTCGGCGAATGTTGAGCTCATTTTTAACAATTCGAATAAAAAACCCAAATCCCCTCTTATCGCCTTTGGCGATTTTGGCTCATTTTTTTAACAAATTTGAATTAAAAGCATAAAATCTTATTTTTATTTGTTTCAGATTCTCAATATTTCTTTAAGTGATTTCAAAATTTGGTAGCAAAAAAAAATTATCGAAATTTTTTGCGGGCGTTTCAGCAATCAAAAAAATGAAAAAAATTTCGAATTTTCTTTTTTAAATTGGCTGAACGCCCACAAAATTTTTTTTTCTGACTATTTTTTTGCTACTAAATTTTGGAAATAACTAGAAAAAAAAACGAATCCAATTTTCAAAAAGAAATATTTTCCGCGCGGCACCTAGCGGCACCTGAATTTGGCTTGATTGCCATCCCACCGTAGTCGATATCATGGAATGAAAAAGAACAATTCTTTGGGCGTCTTTGGGCGAGTTAAGGACTCGAAAAACGCTTTTTTGGTAAAAAATAGATTTTTAAGAATTAATTATCATTTTTCTCGAGAAATATAGATTTTTGAGAAAAAAATCTCACCACAAAACGCGCAATAAAATTTGGCACAAACTGATAATCTGAAAAGTTCAACCTACGTGGTCGGTTTTGACCCAAAATCGAATAGTGTAAACGCTAGCTATGTAAGTACAGCTGCTTCTCTGTACACACTGTGTACTACACAGCATTGATTTTAAAATAATGGTAAGATAGTAAATCGGCTATATTTCAGAAAAATTCAAAATTTTTGGACATTTCTAGAATTCTCGAATTTTTCGGAGATAATCCCAATTTGAGCTCTGGGGTCGAAAAAAAACCATTAAATTTCTCATAATATGTAATCATAAAAAATATTTCAGACATTATATTTTGTAACATAAATTGAAATATTAAATATCACATAATATGTAATTATGCGATTTTGCCAAATTTTAGGCTTTTTTCTAATTTTGAAAAAATTGATGATTTTTTGAAATATTTTTTTTATACTCTACGTAAGTATACATCTACGTAAAATGGTATTTCTGAGCGATTCCCGCTAATCTCGTCGCTCAAAAATGAATACAACTCTAGAACAGTCGATATTTAATAAATTTCGAAAATGATGCTTATGCGGCCTTTTATAACTTTGAGGCAGTGACCAATGAAATCACAGGATTCTTGACAATTGTCTGATGTGATTGGACACTGCTTCAAAGTTATGACGCCTGATAAAAAAATGCCGCATCGGCATCATTTTCGATATAACGGATTTACTTAATCGAGAATTATTCTTTAGCCAGGCTGAATCACCCTGTTTTTTCACTCACGCGTCAAAACTGTATTGTTGACCAATAAAATCAAACAATTCAAAGAATAAGTTGATGATTGTGTGATTTGATGTCACTATCGTTTCTGACTCACAGTTATGATGCGTGAGTGAAAAAGCAGGCCGAAGGATAATCTTCCATAAAGATGATTTAGTATCTCACGGTATACCGCGGTAATATGTGGGCACCTTTGAAAATGATTCAAATTGACGATTCTTTTTTTTTNCTTATTTTCGGACCGGTTCCATTAACCTATTTCGAAAACAGTACTATTCATACTTATTAATTTTTTTGTATAATTGAAAAATGTGAGTTTCTTGTCATGGTTTTCGTCGAAAGAGTTACTAAGATAATAAAACATTTGTAATTTCCAACAAATTCTTCCCAGAACATTAATTTTGCTTGTTTTGCCCTTAACGAGCACCTGGTAATAGTGCAAATATAGTCATTATAACGGCATTAAGAAGACCTTCTAATAATTGATACTCTCGGTCGACCGTGGCTTAGTTTGAGCCATCTTTTCAATAGAATCACAAATTCTCATCAAGGCCTACTCAACAAACTAAAATAATATTAAAGAGTCAGGGCTTTCGAGGCAGATTTTCAATTTTTGTCGATATACAAAAGCATGAGAAATCTCATCGAGATATTTCGAAACGTCTCTCAGGGGTTCTACGCGTAGCTACGTAACGAAACTGGTAATACAGTGGAAAACACCTTTTTGAGTCACGCAAATATGGTAAACTGTTAATCGTCATAATTTGCCGCATAAATTATGAGGCATAATTTATAGTCTGGAAAGTACTCCATAACTATTTTGTTTAAATTACTGAAAAATTCTCAGCTCAATTCCATATCTTCAAGTTATGTGATTTAATACTAGTATTAATACATCAAGAGAAAATAAACGCCGGAATGAACCGATTTAAAGATAATATTAAAAAAAAGTTAATCGATTATATTTAATAAAATTTATCCAATTTATCATAAAACACAGAGTTTTTTAGCGGTTATTGATACTGATTATTTTTAAACTAATAAATTTTTTTAAATATTTTGTTATTTTTTAAAATGTATAAACCCACAAAACTTTAACCTCCTCACACTCTTTGCCTAATAAATAGGCCAGAAAATTTTGAACGTCTAAACGGGGCAATAAAAACAACGGAACAATTAATTAATCTGTTAAAATTCCAATTATTACCAACAATAATAATAATTATATTTTATTTACATGAAAAACAATGTGTACAAATCTTACCACCACAGAAAGGGTCGTCATAACTCGTTCAAATTTTCTAACCAGCAGGTTACTTTTGCAAGTGTCTCGGCCCTTTTTGTACCAGTGAACTTTTTGACCGCGAAGAGCTCCACCTAAATCCGTCATTTTATCGATAAAAATGTATGACAATACAGTGGACTTCTTAAAACAACTTAACAAAACTAAATAGTTACTACTGTCATAACGTCTTCTGTCAAGTAGCGTCAAAAGTCACACTCATAAATCGTTTCGATTTTTCTGTTACAAAATATTTTTAATAAAGTTTTACAATTATCGAAAAAAAATAAATCTTTCCGAGACTGTCAATTCAAATATGTCAAAGAATTCGCAACTCTATCTCAAAAAATATTATTTCAAATTTTATCCGACGAGCCGTTCAAAAAATATTTTTTCATACTTTTTTTTAGGATTTTCGTCATGATTTGAAAATTCGGAGGAAAACTTATTTTGAGTTACCAGCTGATTCAAAATATTTTTTCACCTTTGCTGCGTGTATCGAAAATGATGCCCATGTGTCAAAATTTATCACTACGTCACAAAAAGAGAAAGTGACCAATGAAATCACTAGATTCTCGACAATCGAGTGATGTGATTGGACTATGTCTTTTCTTGTGCCGTCATGATAAAATTCGACAGATAGGCATCATTTTCGATATTTAAACGCACAGGGATACAAATAATTGTTTTGTAGGCGATCGAGATATCATATTTGAAATCTGAAAAAAAAGTTGAATTGCCAGGGTTTTATTTATTAATTCGTTTCTTATATAAATTGTGTGTTTCTTTTCCCTTATATGTTTCTTATATGTTAATTGAAAAAATGTATTGTTTTCCAAAGAAAATAGGATGACTGAACCTTGATTTTCTCTCGCATTTATAGAGTTCACAAAATTGAAATTTAAAAAATCTTATGTGTAACACATAATGTGTTATATTTTTTTCCAAATAAAGCGCTCTAAGAAGCACCTGAAACTAGGTTTTTAGGAAGTTCTCTTTTCTTGGTGTGAGGACTCCTCACTAAGGAGGTAAAGGGCCTCGGTGCTATATGACAGATCTGGATATATAGGCGCTTGATGTAAAACTTTTTACTGGGTATATGTATTTCTTTCAATATACCATCAAAGTTATGTTTTACAATCTAGGCAACTGTTGTAACTTATACAGCCTGAGTTTTCTTGTTTACTGCGTTTTTTTTATTCTGCAAAAATGAACCAATCAGATACAGGTATTTCAAATATTGACCAATCACCATCGATTAATTTTGCGAAAACAAAACGCAGTAAACGAGAAAACTCAGGCTGTAAATTTTTGTATTATTGCTTTTTAACAAAACTTTGAGTTCGAATTTAATTTTTCGAATTCGTCAAATTTTGAGATATTTTTGGAAAAAGTTCCAAAAATGATGAAAAATTTTCCTTATTTTTCAGTTAATGTTTTTTTAAATTATTTGTTTCGAATTAACGAGAAAAACTCTACAAAATGGTCACTTTAACTTTTCTTTGGAAAATCATTCGACATTTTTTTGGGATTTTTGGTCGAAAATATTTGGAAAAATTTTAAAAATTTTCTCATTTCTTGTTGAAAAATTTTCAAACTTATTTTTCTGGAATCACCGGCTGAAATTATTCAGAATGCCACCTTTTATTTTTTCAAATATGTTCTCGTTTTGTTTCTTCGCTCTAAATCATATTTTTTTGAACAAAACTACGGTTTGGGAGAAATCCATCAAAGACCTCTTTAATCCGGAATTAAATTTTTTTATTAAACCGAATAATTTTTTCGATGTGCCAAATAATTTTTTCGATGTGCCAAAATTTCGTTATTTTCGTCTTTTTTCAAAATTTTAAATTTACGATTTTGACGTAGAAATCTTATATAAACAAATTAATTACATTTTAAACGGTGAATGGGTCGGTTATAATGGTTCCTAATTAATGAACATTTTACTTTAATTTAGACACTTTTGATAGCAAACGCGCGTTTTTGAAAAATTTTTTTAAACACGAATCGTGTTACACGATTCATAAAGTAAAAATAATTTATCTGAAAAAAGAGATTATACGAAGTCAGGTCAAAAGTGGCAAAATTTTGAAGCCGCAAAAAGTGAACCGTCAAGAGAAAAAGAAATGAAAAAGTGCAAATCTGTCAAATAGCACCGAGGCCCTTAAGTAGAACGGATTCACTATAACCAGCCTTTTAATTTTTTTCCTTTATTAAAACAAATATTTTTGTAGATGTTGTTTTATTTAAAATAACTTACAATGTGTTTTCTGATTTTTTTTTAAGAATCCTCACCTGAAACGCTTACATAATAAATCAAAATGCCTAATCGTAAGCGCTTTACAAACAATAGAAAATGGTAATGTTTGATCTCCTGCAATTAATAGGCCGACTCTTCTTGGCCATATTTGGTACTAGTAAGAAAACAATTCAAAAAACGAAAAACCTTGCACTGATAAGTTATGAAAAAATATTTTTTTGATATAATTACCAGGTAGAAATATTATAATATTGTTGGGTCTTTTTCGATAATCACTGAAAAATCGAAACATTTTTTTTCATTTTTTTTATAATTGATGTGAATAAATTATCCTGGACAGTTTTAAAAATTATCATGTTACCAGAAATTTAGTTTAAAAATCCCCTAACAATTTTGAAGGCTTTAAAAAAATGGATAGTGATTGTTAGTTATCGTCGTTGTCTTTTGTTTGAGCTATAATTTATATAAAGTATTCATAAAATCTTATAAACTTCCTTCAAAATCGTCGGGTTTATGTCAAAAAATTGGTTCAAACTTTGAAGGGCTGCGCTGATGCAATTTCTCCTCTGAGAGTTCAGAAAGACAAGCTTACCGTTTTTTGCTTGTTAACAACCTGTTTTATTCGGCTATAATATGCTTTTAGAATGCCTAACTTTGGTGGCTTTCTGTAGTTAATGCTGATTAATAATTTCAAAATCAACAGGTCATCTATAATTTTAGCATTTGTTTTTTTCCGGTTTAAAGGCCGAGTTTTTGGACTTCAATAAACAAGTTTTACATGATTATTAAATCCAAGATTAATTTTTGAGTGTACATATCAAATAAGATATTGACAGCCCTAATCTATCTTAAATAAATAACACAATCACAGTATGGTACATGAGAAAAATGTTCTACCAAGAAAAAATTACATCGGTCTCTAGCAAATCAGAGCTTTGAAATCACGAAATCTCCTAATTGAGAAATCTATAGCCTGAATTTGATTCTCACACCATAGGATGAGACCGAAAATTTTACCCTCCTCCACAATTTTATACTGTTCATCTTTGAACACGGTTTATGATATTTGTCAATTTATTTTCTAGTAGAGGGATGATTTTGATACATGGCCAAAAAAGCACCTTTTGATGGTTTCAAAAATATTTTGTATAAAACAAGGTAAAATTTATTGATTTTCGGGAAATTATAACACGATTTAGGAAAGAACAAGAAACAAATTTGGACAAAACTCTTCTGTGATCTGCACGAAGTCATCAACTACACATTTATGTGGACTTCGAACGTGTAAATTTTAAATCCAGGAAGGAGATATATTTTGATTGAGACCCCTAAAATCAGGTCAACATTCTCAATTCCTATCCAGATAATCTGCTCACGTTCTGTCCGGTTAATTTAAGTCATTCATTATTGTTTTACTTTGATAACTTAGCGCAGAGGTACATTTTTCAAGAATAATTCTACCAGTTTTGTTAGCTCGTTTCTGATTGGACGAGCCATCCGTCAAATTCGAAATTTTTTAAGGATGCAAGATTTTTGTTCAAATATATTAAAGAAAAGTCATATTTCATTGAAAACCCCGATTTCAACTGTTTATCGACGACCACCCCTCAACTTTATTTTGTTATAGTTAATTATAAGACTTAGATTTAAGCTAATTTAATAAGATTATTTTTGTCTCTAAAGAACTGTTTCAATTTCATTCATATTCTAAATGAAATGAAAGTGTTTCAAAAGTCTCGATAATTTGGCCTTAACAACGCAAAATCGTCTTTTCCATGACGGCTACCCCCTTAAAATACAAATATGGAATAATCTCTTTTATTGAATTAAGCCTAGATTTCCATTGTTAATAATCCTAATTATTTGAGACAGTCCTTAGATATAAATTATGTTTTAACTAATTTTTTTGATCACACAGGATATGCTCTAAGAGTCTTGACCAAACAGGGATAACGCTTCCACAAACGTCGTACTAATCGCTAAAATGCCCTCTTGAGTGCTGCGTTAAAGAATTTATTTTACGATTTAACTCGCAAATAAACATTTTTAATCAAAGAACGGACCCGATCTGAAATTGTTTTCCAAAATTATTTGAAGCAGATTTTCGTTTGTGTGTCGATTATTGTCAAAGCCCATTCCCGCCCAAAATCACTTCCCAAAATTTAGCATTTTTAACCACTCAGCGAGGCTCAACCTAACCAAACACCCCATTTTCCAACCGCGGTTAAGTATCTTGAAAAGGTTTTAAAATTTTGAAGGGAAGTGCCGGCTAAATTGCTTTTTCGATGAGAATTTTGATCATTTTTGCGCAAAGTAAAATTAGGAGAGTGGGATTAAGATATTCAAACTTTTTCAAAGTAGTCGCTAAGATAATAAAACAACGATTTAAATGTTACTTTTGTCCGCATAAGTATATTTTTCCCACGGTGAGAATCGTTTTTGAAAAACTTCTGCGAATC
>SCLH01000829.1:56287-70449 GCA_004367855.1 Oikopleura vanhoeffeni
ATAAGTACAAGATATTGATAATTATATATTCATTAAAACAGGTATCAGAAGTGAGAAATTAAAATATTTAGAAAAAATAAGCATTACATTTTATTAGGAAATTATATGTTATTTGTGCATTATTTTCAAAATTCCTAGCGAATTTGAGTACTAATTCTTCAAACTTTGACCATAATATTTTGTTTAATAAAAATTATTTCTAATTTCTACATCTGTTTGATTTGTTTTAAGGGGGTCGGTGCATTTTGGCAGATTTGCACTTTTGAATTTTTTTTTCGCTTGATGGGAAACTTTTAGTCACTTCAAACATTGTAGAAAAAAACTTTTTTGACCGTAACTTGGAACTTCTGAGCTCACTTTGTTTAATCTGATTTTTTGTCAAATCGATTATTTTTACTTTATAAATCGTCTTTTGAAAAAACACTCAAATAACGCGCGTTTGCTATCGAAGGTGTCTAAATTACAGTAAAATTAATTTTATTTTTTTATTAATTTTTTCCGATATAATAAAACTTTTATTAAATAAGTAGCTCTAAAAAATGGTCTCGACCACCGTTCAAACTTTATTTAATTTCGATTAATACGATTTTTACGTAAAATCGAAAATTAAAATTGTTGAAAAAAGACGAAAAAAAACCGAAATTTTAGCACATCCAAAGAAATATTTTTTTCATGAGTTAAATGAAATACATTTTAAACGGCGGATGGGTCGGTTCACCAATTTGGCAAGTTTGGTGTGATAAAATTCTTTTAATTCTGGATAAAAGGGGCTTCGATGACTTCTGCCAATGGACTTCAAAAGGTATTCAGAGTATAAACAAGAGCAAAGAACAAAACGAGGACATATTTGAATATAGTGAAAGTAGCCATTTCCAATATTTTTAGCTAAGGATTCCAATAAAAATAAGTTTGAAAACTTTTGAACGAGAAATGAGGAAAATTTTCAAAATATTTCCGAATAGTTTCGACCGAAAATCCCAAAAAAATGTTATATGATTTTTCAAAATATGCATATAAAAAATATATGGTCACCTACGCGAAAAGTTAAAGTAGCCGTTTTGAAGAGTTATTTTCGTTGATTTCAAACAAATCCTATAAAAAAAATTTCATTTAAAAATAAGGCATTTTTTTACAATGCTCGGAAGTTTTTTCAAAACTTTCTCATAATTTGTGGAATTCGAAAAGTTTAATTCGAACTCAAAAATGTCTTAAAAAGCAACAACTCGAAAATTCTTTAGTTACAAAAGTTGCCTGGAGTATGAAACATTACTTTGGTGGTATATTGAGAAAAATATATAAACCCAGTGAAAATCTTTCCATCAAGAGCCCATAGCCGGATCTGTCAAAATGCACCGACCCCCTTAAGCTTGACTTTGAATTTACTAAAAAACACTATCCTGAAGATGCTTAAATAATGAGAGTGAAACGTAGATACAAATTTAATTTGAATAATAAATAATTATTAGATTCGACAACTGTCAAAAATTTCAAGGTTATTTCGCATAATTTAAAGCCCGGAAATAAAAAAAAACTTATTGATTTTGACCTATTTGTGATATAGCTCACAGACGAAGTTTCAGCCAATTTGTCCATTTGAAATATTTTTTGAACTGTTTGTTGAAAAGTGGTTTAATCTGAATCATTTTTTGCCAAAAATTTTGAGCTATTAAAAGCGCAATCAGAATAGCCGTTTTCAAAAAAAGGTTTTAGAAACGGCTCGCCAGAAAAAATTTTAATAGCTAAAAATGACCACACTGCATCCAAGAAAACATTGAACTTAAAAATTGATCTTTTTAGAAACCAGAATGCCATTATGAAATATAATCGCATTGATATTGAAACTTATCTAAATTACATTCTTTATTAATAATTAGTTCGAAATTATTTTCGTCCAGAAATTCAGTGTTTTGTCATTTTAATCTTACATGTGTTTTTGATCTTTTGAAATATTCCCCGAAAACATGATGGTGTTTATCGTCTTACAAAGCTTACCATCTGAGAAGGAAATCGTCTAATGCTTCACCTTTGAATAAAGACAAAAACGTAATTTTTTGTGACACCAAATGTTCAACTTTATCGTGCACATTAAACGTTAATATTTTGACCCACTATTTCTGGACGGTTACAAATGATTTTCTTCCTTTATGGATTACTTCTTTATGTTACTGGATTTAATAAAAAGCCATATACTTGAAGGTCATGAGCAGCACATTATCTCGTCATAAAAGTTCACACTTAAGACTTATGCAACCAAAATTAATTATTTTACACACTATATGGATAACAGACGCTCAGAGGACAGGTCCTGAATATTAAAAAAATGCGGAATCTTAGCATTTGAATGGTTGATCCCTTCCAAATCTGACCAATGAAATCAGCTTTTTCTGCAATCAAGGGTTTGAGCGGGTGCTAATATCCCGCGTTGTTTGTTTCATTCAAATATTCAGGATCTGTCCTCTGAGGGTCTGTAATCCACATTCTTTTAAGATAGAACAACCGAGACTCGGTTACCGAGTTAGGAGGAAAAAACGTTTCTAGTACTCTGTGAGAAACAGTATAGGCAATAAGCCGCCGCCCGCGCCGTCCACGCATAAGAAATTGCCTATACTTTCCCTGACTGAGTACTAGACAATGTTTTTACCGTTTTACTCGGTTGTCTTATTTCGAAGGATATCCTTTTACCAACGGAACTCCATCTCAAAAACATTTACTATCTCTATAGCGCGTGCTCGAATCCCACTAATGTTGTCTCACTGATTGTCTTGAGTATGATTAGAGGCAAGGGTGCTTGATATTGGGACCACTAAATTTGATCGATGTGTAATCAGTCAAGGAATCACTAAGACAATCACTTAGACAAGATAAGTGGGATTCGAACACGCGCTATAGCGATAGTAAACGTTTTTGAGATGGAGTTTTGTTGGGAAAAGTATACTCCAAGGAATTAATATTAACGCATAGAATTGTGGGGGTTATCGTCGCAAAATTATGCTTTTGTGAGGTTTTAAACATGTTTCTACGCTGGGCCAAATAAAAATGTTTAATATCAAAAGACACACAAAATCCTACGATCGTTTCTAGTCCCAAACTAACAGATTCACGAAAATATAGTAATATACCATTAAAAATGAAATTCACCAATTGTCTCAAGAAATTTGGATGAATTTTAATTTATTTTATTAATTTCAAAGTTGATGTTTCAAGTTGAACTTTCAACTTAGTTTCTATGTGATGTTTTCAAATTGATTGCTTGTATCGGCGAAAGTTGAAAAGGGTTAATGTTTTAAATACCAATTGAATATTATTTCTTGCAAAAATACTTTTTCAACAAAAAAATTTTGGTCTTTCCAAAAATTAAACTTTCCTAATTAAGAAAAATTTTATGTCTGTTTAAATTTAAATATGACTCAATTTACACATTGTACTTCCGGAAATTATTTTATGTCTGTTTAAATTTAAATTTGACTCAATTTACAACATTGTACTTCCAGAAATTATTTACGTATAGCTATCATCAAAAATTAATAAAGCGATTAAATTTTCATGAAATTCCTGAACTTATGCTAATTTTTGCATTTCCAGGCACTACGTAAAAGCCCCACATAGATTCAATCGCTTAACGCGATTAAATCAAGTAAATTTTTCTTAGAAAATCAGATTAATTCTTAAAATTCCGTCGAAATCTAAGCTAATACATGTATATGATTTGTTTTTTGATTGCATAAAATTAGAGACTTTCCATGGCTGAGATTTGCTGGCTACTTGCGCCGGGTTTCTCTCGAGGCGCTAGCCGCTCTCTAGCGCCCCTATTTTGTGCGAGACTTGAGGCATAACTCGAAGGTGCAACCACCTCCTAAAGTAAATCGGCCGCTAGATAGATCGTCGTAAGAGCGCTTTCTTTGTCTGATATGGTCTTATAAATTGGCGCGATTATATTGGCCACGATCACTCAGAGATTGACTTCAAACAGAAAGTTTAAGGAATTTACATCTATTTTCACATATAAATTTCATATGTTAATGGCAGGATATCATAATCAAGCGCTCTCGCAGTTAGGCCAGCTCAACGGACTCATGCCGAGCTTATTCCCAACCTATGGATTAGCCGGAAACAATGGACTTCAAAATCCAGCTCAGATTCAATCAATCGAGAAATTAGCCGGTAAGAATCTTAGCAAAATCAGTTTTTTATCGGATTAGGACACGGGATTAGGAGTTTTTATTAATTTTTTTGTATCTTAGATGCCATTTTGGAGGCAAGATATGGATCTCTTAATGGACATCGGAAACAACGAAGATCTCGCACCGCTTTCAGTGCTCAACAATTACAAGCTTTAGAAAGAGCATTTGAAACTACTCAGGTAAACAATTATACAAATCATACTTTTTATGTTTTATGTGACATGGATCAAAATTTTAATTAAAGAAATCACCGAAACTTAAATTTTTGAAATTACAAAAAAAACAAAAAATTTAAAAAACACAAAAAAAAATAACAATTTTCATTTGAGGAAAAAAAGAATAAAAACCATCATAAATTTATATAAAATCATTCAAAAAAATCAAAAAATATCTGAATTAAATCTTTTAAAATATGATGTAACTCCATTGGAGTTAGAAAAGGTTTTGTTGAAATTATCTCTGAATGAAAGAAAAGCTTTTTAAAAGTTACGATAAGACTGAACTGCGACTCGGTTAGTCATGCCGTCTAGGTGGTAAAATTAACCTAGATATTGCCTAAACGAGTTGCAGTCGAGCAAATCGATAGTTTAACAATAACTTGGAAAATCTATAAATTAGTAAAAAAATACAAATTTTAGAAAAAATTTAAAATTTTTTATTTCAGTATCCTGATGTTATGACTCGCGAAAGATTAGCGCTTTGTACTAATTTACCGGAAGCTCGTGTTCAAGTTTGGTTCAAAAACCGTCGTGCAAAATACCGAAAACTCCAAAAAGCTGGAGAAATCCCATCAAGCTCACTCAACGCAAGCGATTCTCTCGCTATAGCCGATTCAAACGATACTGTGTAAGTTAAAAAATGTTAAATTTGATCATTATCGATTAAAATCACTTTTTCAAGCTATCAATGCTCACTATCTTATTTTTATAGGAAACAGGAATCAGACGATAAAGCAGATTCGGAAGAAATAATTAATGAAGAGGAAAGTGGAAAAACTGCAGAAAGTATCACTCGAAATTCATCGCCAGATCTGCCAAAACCATCAACTATTCGACCAGGAATTCGTAAGTCCATCAAGAATACAAATTTTCACAATAAAATACACTAAACTGAACTTCAAACTAACTATTTTTATTTAGATTCCGAAAATAAGCCACAGCCCCCAGCCTTCATGGAAAACACCAATGCAAATTTCTTGAACATGTTTAACGCAGGTAATTATCCATTTATTTCGATATTTTGGCCGTTCACCTACATACTGTACATACTCATTTTGGACAAAAACGACCTTTGACTCTGTTTTGAGTTTAAAAGTTTTCAGTCTCAAAAAATTATAATTTGATGGTAGTGTAACACTACTAGTGTTACCGAAACCTAATCTAGTCTAAAAGTACAGTATTTCCCCCTTTGAACCGGAAATAAAACCCATAATCTTCTTATCCGACTACTTAAAAACGAGATAGAACAAAATCACCGTAAGATAATTTTAGACGGGCTAGTGAAAATTGCGGAAAAAAATTTATTGAAAACTACTTTTTTATTCAATCACGATTTCTGCAAATGGAGAAAATTTTTGTTAAGTATTAGTGGTTTTAACGGAAACGATATAAAAATCTAATCCTTAAAAAAACTCAGTTGAAAATTATCTACATATTATGTATTATGTACTAAATAAGCTTATAAAAAAAGTCATATTAATGACTTATGTTTCATTTTAATCGTCCTTGAAATCGACTGATAAAAAAAAATTATTTTAAATGTTAATCTTTAATTTTAGAACTCGAAAAAAGATACCGAGAATGGGGTCAGAGAATGTCATTTCCACATCAAAATATGGTATTCGGCCGACAACTAGGCGCTGCTCCAAGCTTTTTACCAGGTGCTCATCTCCGACCAGAATATCCAGTTCCCTTCATGAATCCTCTGACACAATCGTATATCTCACAGGTAAAAATTTGTTAAAATTGCTCAAATTTATAATTAAACAAATGACATCAATTGACTTTTCAAACGGCCATTTTAAAATGGCCATTTTACGATTTTAATAATAATTTTTCATTTTAGTGCAACGAACTAAGAAGGTTAAATTCTGTCGGAGTAAATGGAATGGAATTTCCATCAAGCAGAATTCTTGATCTAAAAGAAGAACCTCGAAATTATCAAGAAAATCATGATAGAATTGAGTCTGAATATTCCGATTAAAAATTCTTCATTTTAATTTTTTTTATAAAAATATTGTATAAAACAAACTGCGTATTCAACCTTTAAAACAAAAATTTTCAAATAGTTAACATTTTTTACCACGTTTTATTACATTTTGACCAAGGATGAATTTTCAGTATGACTGCTTCCTGGACATTTAATTTTTTATCAAACTGTATACACATCAGATGAAATTTCCCTCTTCCATAATTCTGTACGTTTAACATAAAATAATTTTAATAAAAATTTGGATTAATATAACTAGTTTCGCCAATATCTAAACAAGAAAAAAACTATTTGTTTTTATTTTTAACTCCGAGGTGTCCAAAACTAGTTTTTTTGTCTAAAGCATTCCGTATAATGGCGATTTCATTTATTTTCAGATTTGTTACTAATATTATCACGACGCTTCAATTTTACATCTCAAAATTTGTAGGTACCCAAGACTTCAACCAGTTCTGATCGGTCAAAGTTCAGGGTCGATTTCAAGGTCATCACTTTGCCATCACTTGTTCGAATCGTTTCTCATGATCTAATTAGTATCGTGTCAAATTTTAAAGAAAATTGCAATTATTCCAGCCAACTTATCAACCTTAAAAAATCCTTGGCCAGCCTAATAGTGATCTGGCCAATCCTATGAAAATTTCTATATCGAAATTCCAAATAGTTTCTCTGTTTACTTATAACGCGATAAATTTTTCCCAAATAAAAAACAGTATGTGCAAGTGATTTTAGCACTAAAATTATATTTTTGAAAAATGAGTCAATAGCGGCTCGGCTAAGAGTATTTTATAGTTTTTCGTTATTTAGTTTAAGCTCAAAAATTTGAGAAAAGAAGTTCGGTTGATGTTGGTGAACCGGTTTGGCTAGATAACAATGTCACGTGAAAGTTTTTAAACGGTCGAGGTTCTCAGCTTCCACAATATTAAACTTAATTGTTTCTAGCATTGGTGAATTAAAAGTTATACCTGTATGCTTTCAGAAAAGCCCAATATTAGATTTGAAGACCCTACAACCTCCTCAAGTTTCACCAAACTAATCCTTGAGATCGGCTTTTCAATGAAAATATCACCAACCATTGGTGAATTATGAACATAGAAGCGCTCAAGAGCAAAACTTTGAGATTAAGGTGGTGGGTGTCGCTTTTTGGTCCTTCAATAGATAAATTAGGGCAATTTAAAAATCTGAGGATACTCGTTTGTAGATCTAGTCTTCGTCTAACACACATCTCAAAGTCAACCTTGTTACAACACACCACCAGGTGGTGAGTCTATTCTAGAGCACTAAACGGTTTTTTTCAAATCTATCTTCTTTTAGACCCCACATACAAAGCGTCTGAAATTTACACAGAGTACGGGAAGAGTGAGGTTACTAATATGTCTAAGCCATTTTTTTGAATTTCGTTCTTGAATTTCTAGAATCACTTTTAACGCCGATTTTTACAATTTTTAGTCTTCAAAGTGATACTTCTCCTAGACGGATGTTCAGATAGAGAGAGACTCAGGTAGATGAATATAGTGTCGTCAATATGTTTGGCTCGGATTTTTGAATTTCACCTTAGAATTTCTAGAAATATGACTATAAGATAAACCGGAAATAAAAAGTTCGAAAAAAAATTCGTCTGATCGGAACAAAAGTACCACCAAATTAAAGCAGATTGATCACAAGTTGGCTTACAGTTGAAATTTTTAACCAATCAGCGTCAAATCGATAATTGGTTAACATTTGGCTTAAAAATAATTGAAATTTCTAGAAATTCGATTAAGCAAAGATAATTTTAATGTCATGCATCGTTTTCGGTGGGTCATATTCACCATAAAAAATGTTCATATCATGGTGGAATACCGGTTTTATGCGGTTAAAGCAAAAAAATATTCGAATTTGAAAATCTAGATTTTGTTCTAGATGTTTTGAGAAATAATTGCCACCATGAGATTCCTTGGGTCAACTTTAGTCATAACCGATATTAATTTATCATAAATTAATCCTATAAAGGGCTCAAAAAGACACCACCCCCTTAAACTCAATTTATATTGTTGACCTCGAGCGACCTTTATATTCATACTATACCCATTGTATTCGTTTCATTGTGTTTGAGATATACTATAATGGTTTTTTTAGTAAAACTAATATATTTGTTGAGCTTTCGATTTATTACAATCAGTTATCGAACACCATGTTTGAAAATGATTGTAATAAATCGAAAGCTCAACAATATATATTAAGTTTTACTAAAAAAACTATACCCATTTTGCTGATATTTTCTATATGGGAAAAGTGACTCTAAGAATTTGTTTGGTGGTAGTGTCGAGGTGTAGTGTCCCCTACCGCGTTTCCTCAAATGGGGGATTTTAATTCTAGAGAGGAGTTAGAAGTCACAAGCTAGAGAAGCCATGAATATGGTTTCAATTTGAAACTTTTAAATAATATATATCTTTTTACCAACGGAACTCCATCTAAAAACGTTTACTATCTCTATAGCGCGAGTTCGAATCCCACTTATGTTGTTTGAGTGATTGTCTTGGTGATTGCTTGAGTGATTACACACCGATCAAATTTAGCGGTCCCACTATCAAGCACCCTTGCCTATAATCATAATCAAGACAATCACTGAGACAACATCAGTGGGATTCGAACACGCGCTTTAGAGATAGTAAACGTTTTTGAGATGGAGTTCCGTTGGTAAAAGGATATAGAACATAAAAAGTCTATAATTTGCTCTTATTTTTTGAGGAAGAGGGCAATAAAAATGAAGATAGTGATCACAATAAATGTTTTTTTACCTGATGAATTTTGAATTAAATTATTTTGTAAGTAATAAAAATATATCTTTTATTTCCTTGTGATATAACAGCAAAATTTAATTACACATGTTTTAATTAAACGGTGCTACATATAATTGATCTGTATATACTTTTTCGTATAATTTACCTTTAATCAGGATTTTCAATAACACATGAATTAAATCAAAGTAAAATATTTTATTCATTTATTTATTTCATAACATAAGTATACAAATGATCACTGGCTTCAGAACTGCCAATTACAGGGCGAGGCTCAATATCGCCGAAAAGTTTTTCAAAAAAAAATGTGGGCGTTCGGAATGACGTCATAATTTTAAAAGTTTTTCAATTTCATAACGAGCTTAACAGAAGGTTAAAATGAAGTAAAATATCAAAATGTGTAGAATTACGTACTCCACCAAACGCAATGAAATGAAAATTTAAAAAAGTAGGTCTAGGAAATTTAATCTTGAAATATGACGTCATTCATGACGTATTTTAAGTAATTTGTAATAAAAACATCTAACGCCTACGCAATTTTTGCGATATTGGCTTTTTCATATGAGCACCAGCAGGAATTAAGATAAAATCGCGAAATTGCGTAGGTTTTTAAGGCGATATGACTCATATCATATGAGGCTCCCCCTTTTTTTTCTTATTGAATTGTTTATTGAAATTTTGTTGATAATTTTGAACTGACAGACATAAAAAATCAAAATAATTTTCGATAATAATAGAACTCACAGTTTACAGTTAAAAAAGAATTCACTATTTGTTAATCAAACGCAAAATCCAGGATCCAATAATCTGAGCAACGTTTTCTCCTAATAATTTGAAAACAACTGAAAACCGTTCTTTCTTTATAACTGTGCGCCGCCAGTTTTCCATCTGTTTTTTGGTACAAAATTATTGGCAACATATTTTTAATCAATTGCTCATTTAGTTGTGAGTATTAGGGGATTTTTTATTCCCTTAATTTTTGGATGCTTTCATCTCATCTTTTGCATATATAGATAAATAAAACAAAATTTATAAGGCAGCAGTAACACATGATTTATATTTTCAAAATTTTATAATGGATTTAGTTTTAATAATTATTATATACATTGATTTATAAATTGAATTTGAAAATTTTTTTCTTGTTTGTTGCAATCTTATTTTTTCCATTTTTCGACTTTTAAATTAGTGCCTAGTCTCTGTGATCAAAAATGGGCTTGTAGGACCATAGACTTTTTAGCATTAGACAGTTCCTCGTTGGTCAGGACTTCCATTTAAAACATAAGATAAATTCCAAAGTGCTATAACACAGTTTCACTTGCAATAGTTTTAGTCTTTATAAGAAAAACTTGAGAAATGATTGCAAATAATAAACCACCTCTATTTTGTTTAATTAAATTTATATTACAATTTATATGACAATTTATATGACAATTAATTAAATTAATGGACAATTCGATCATAAGGCATTTAAATTATTTTAAAGTAGCCAAAAGTAGTCAAAATGATTAAATTGTACATTTAATATTAAAAATCTTGCGAAAAAGTAGCACTTAATGTGCCATGTTTAGGAATTTTATTTTTTTCGTNAATTCTAGTATTGTGCGTTTTTGATATTTTAACTCTGCAGCTCAAATAAGACTTAATCTTGAGAATGATAATAAATCGAAACGTAGATAAATAAATTAGTATGTCTTTTTAAAAATTTATATGAGTCTCGAAAAAATAATGAAAGACAAAAATCATATATTTTTAGCGTAACGGCTTTCTTCAATATTTTCACTTGTTGCATAAAAAGATTTTCAAATCATATAAGTTTGATGTCATTTTCTATATAATTGCGAATATTAACGTTTCTTGACAATTATCAGTAGGGTGTCCAAGGTAAATATTTAGGTTTGCATTTTATCTTGTGTTAAAACTACTCTCGCTTTGAAAATCTAAAAAATGACGATTAAAAAAAATTAGGCTGTACCTGTTTCCAATTTCCAACCTTGAACACCCTTCTAGAGAGAGCTAACTATTATTAGCCATTGAAATATTTTTGGAGTAATTTTGGTAATTTTTTGTCCTTTAAAGAATTGATCGTTTGGTCAGTTTGTTTCTAGATGTCTTTTTGGAGGTTCGTTTGTGCATATAATTTAAATCATTATTTATATCAGTTTTTTGCAATTTTAATTATCAAATTACAGTACTCATGCAATTTGTTCAATTTTAATCGCAAATATGATTTTTATCTCAATTACCAAAAATTTGATCAAAAATATTTCTTCGGCTTTCGAATATTAAATCATTTGAAAATTGTGGTTGAATAATTCATCTTAAAAATAGTATAACTAATCGATTTTAAAATTTATTATATCATGCTAATTTTTTTATAATAAATATTTTCTAATTCAGACTTTTATTTCCGTTTTTACAGCCTATTTTTCAATTTAATGAATTTTATTTTATCACCTCCTAAAATTTCATAAGGATGACCTTGGTCTTGGGTCTGTTCTTTTAATATCACATTCATTTTTGCATTTTTATAAACTGGATTGATAATATCGCTAGATTGATAAAACTGGATGATATAATCGCCTCCTTACATATTAGCTTTTTATTAAAACTGGTTTTTAATATAATCGCCAACCTTCAAATCATTTGCATTCACTGTGCCGTTGATGTTATCGAAGACATTTAAGTAAATTGCAATGCAAAAAAAGAGACAAAAAAGATGGAAGAAGTTCAAAAAAGGTAGTGAATCGTTTTTTTATGATTTTGATAATTTTCGCTTCGGAAAAATAGCTAAAAATGTTCCAGATTACAGCTTAAATTAGACTTAGAGCAGTTTCATGAGATCATAATGAAATTTTATACCACTGGCGTGCGATGGCGTCATGCCTGCTACATTTGCTTAACATTGTCAAAATTAAATATCAAAAATCATTTTAGGTCTTTCGAGGGCGAACTTTTTTCTCGTCATTTAGCATTTTTATGAAACTTGTTTTTGATATAATAGCCAACCTTAAATACATATGCGTTTACTTGCGTTTACTTTACTGCCATTGATGTTATCGCAGACATTAATGTAAACTGCAATGCAAAAAAAGAAGTGAAAAGGGTGAGAGAAGTTTTAAAAGGGTTGTGAAAGCAATGTAAATGATTGTTTTTACCTGTTTTCGTGTCGTTTTTAAGTTTTTCGATAATTTTCGCTTCAGAAAAATTGCAAAAATGGCTGCAGATTACTGCAATAAATTATTTTCAGAGCAGTTTCATGAGGTCAACATTCAATGTTATATCACTGGCGTCATGCCTGCTACATTCGCAAATTCATTCTCTTTTTATAATTTTGAAAATTCAATTTTTGAGCTTTATTCAGTCATAAATACTTGTCAAAATTAAAATCATTAAACCCTGAAAGTATACCCTGAAGTATGAAAATATGAAAGTAAATTGACTTTCTAGATAAAGAATAAGAAAAATCCTAAAGTTTTTTATGTTTTATTCGGGCTAATAAGTTATTATTATGAGTTATTATATTCCCCTTTCACAAATTCATATTTTGATTTTGGGGTCAAAATTGCAAAAAAACGTCCCTGAGAAGTTTCTATTTGTTTTGTACTAGATTTTGCAAAATTTTGAGCTAATTTGCAAATTAAACCTGGGAGGAGGTAGATATTTCGAGGCGTAATGTCCAAAAAACGGTGGTTTTTTGAATGTTCTAGGAAAAATATAGCACTTATCGACAAAAACGCTCCTAAGAAGTTTAAAATAGTAATTATACAGGTTGTATTAAAATTTAGGTTTTTTTCATAATAAAACCTGGGAAAAGATAGATTTTCCATTCAGCGTTATGTCTTCTTGTTTCGCATATGTGTCATGGAGTGTAAGCATAAAAAAAAGTTTTAGCACATTTCTGACGCAAGCTGAAGGCTCGTTCTACAAACTGGCTAATCTGAATTATATCCTCGAAGCCTTGTTTGGCTAATATTTTATCGGAAAAATGTCAAATTAGGAACCACTATGGTGCACCCTAGTATGGTATGGTGACCATACCCTTAAATCCTCATTTATCAGATTTTTACAAATTGACATAGAGAATTTGATGCTAGTAGCTCTAAAGAAAACTTTTTAGAAACTGTAGATGAACTTAAAGAAGTTTATAGTCGGAATTCGTACCCTAGTGCACTTTTCAATAGCAAACTTAAAATATTCTTAGCAAAAAGTGAGAAACCTGAAAGAAAACCAACAAATCACACTATTTGCTTAGATTATCAATCACCACTTATAGAACACAGTATTTGTAATTTAACCAGACGAATGTCTAAATTCGTTCCTGGCTAAAGCACAAATAGACACTTTTGAAAAATCAAACGTTACGTATTGTTTTAAATGTCCATGTGTCGAAAAATACATCGGACAAACCTTACGAATGTTAAAAACCCGCATAAGAGAGCATCAGATGCCTTCTTCTTACTCGAACATTAATCTGCATATTATTTCGTGTGAAAAATATAAACAGGAAGCACAATCTTACATCGATGATAATATTCAAAACTTTACTAGCCCACCGAAAGCCAAATTTGACTATTTCAAAAATAGATTCAAAATTATTGGAAAAGGATTCAGAAACACGAAAGATCGTGGAAAAATGAAGCTTTCCTCATTAGAACCGGTTTACCTTCACTTAATGATCAGTTTGATCATAGGGCTTTTAAACTATTTTGATATTACGATCCAACTATGAAAAACTTATACAAAATGTACTAAACATGCAAAATTTGAAAATTATTTTTTAAATTACACTTTTTTGTGTAAAATTAGATAACATTTTCGTATCACTTTTTTTGTGAAAAATTTAGGTAATTTCTGTCAAGTTAAAAAATTTTTTGCAAAAGTTCAATCTTGAGAATGATAAAAAATCGAAACGTTGATAAAAATGAGTTTTTATAATATCAGATTTATCATTTAAATTATATTTATTTTGATAAATAAACTCACAAAAATATGCACC
>SCLH01000829.1:78835-95413 GCA_004367855.1 Oikopleura vanhoeffeni
ATATTTTTTTTAATTATTAAAATAGTAAAAACGAAATTTGTGTAAATCGAGAATGATCATTTGTCACAAAATCGAAATATTTTTGTTTAATCGAAAAATATCAAATATGGTCAAAAGTTAAAACAATTCCAATCAAGAAAACTAAATGGCCTTTTAATTTTTTTATTATGGATTTTTTTAAGTTTAAAAGATTTTCGTGGAGATCGCACGTTCCGTCTTCCATATTAAAAGTTGGAATATCGGTTGGCCGGAAGTTATTTCTCCAAAATTGGCTACGATGAAACCATTGTCTCCAGTGGCAGTCAAAGAGTTTAATTTGGCATTCTTCTTGATTTTCACATAGTTCAATCTGCGGATACAATTCAGTATAATCGGTACATTCCAACAGTAACCAGCTTATGTGGTTTAATTAAAGATAAGCATTTTTAAGAAACATTATTCATCTTCGCGACCTGAGCCCTTTTCTAAACGGAAAAATAAGCAAAAATAATTGTTTGATTTTTTATATTATATAAATTTACATAAAAAAATATTTTGCGATGTCAAAATTTCGTTATTCAGAAATAAAAGTATTTAATATCCAATTGATAAAAATGATTTGATCTTTTTTCACTTTATATCGAAAATAAACTTTCCTTTGTTCGAGTTTCCATTCGTACAGATAAGTTTGCCCTCCGTGGATTCAATCAAAAGTATTTTTTAAAACTTAAGTTCACCTGTTGGTTCCGGTAAATATTCTAGAAATCGCTCTGTAATGCAAGTTTTATCTGCTTTTTCAACAGCCGACTTATCGGACAAAGCTGTACTTAAGATACGACGCTTTTTTTCAAAATCAAGGTTTCCCAACCACTCGCCAGTTTTTGAAGCTTCAGTGATGCTTGTTCTCCATAAATTTGCAATACAAATAGAAGTGTTGTGACTCAAAAATAAATCAAGTCAATAATGTACGAATAACATTGATATATCAAATAAGAAAATAACGCCTTTTTTATTCTTAGAAGTCAAGGTGTAACATGTTTCTATCTTTTTATCATGAAAACGGTTTATTATTGGCCTTAAAACTTCGCAATTTGTTTATATATTAAAACTAGGACTTTGTTAAAAATTGGCTCTAATTTCGTGCCTCACAAATCTTAAAAACAGCAAATACAGATTCTGCTCCCATATTGGTGGCGGTGACTGGACTATTGGGATGTAAATTCAAAGAATTCTATGGTCTGTATTCTTTATAAAAATTTTTAAGCATTTCCAAGTAACTCAGAATTATTTGTTTGTTCCCATAATCTTGATCTTCTTTCGATGCCGCGTTATACGCAGTTGACAGGATTTGCAAAGCAGTTGAAGTTTCGAGGTCATCGTTTCGTATTCTATGTCGAGTAACATCAATCATTCTGATGAATGCGCCTTGTTCCTGCATTTCACCGTCGGTCTTTGCTCATTGAGAGTTTAAATTCAATAACACACAAAGTTATTAAAATATGACTGAAAAGAATTGCCTCATATTAAGTATGAGGCTTTCAGGGGTGCTGGTCAAAAAAACGTTTTATAAATGCAATTTTATCAAGTACACTTCGCGAGAAACCTTGCCTGAAAAATTAATTATAAAAAGACCTGAAATCAATTCTTTTAAATAAAAAAATAAAAATATGGTGATAAGAAAGTGCTTTAATCGAAGCCTTGATTTTCTAGGACTATCACCTTGAGAGCCAAAAGTGTACAAATTTAAACTATTTCCTTTAAAATCAAGATATTTTTTAAGTATTTCGAATGCATTCATAACATATCCATATGAAGTTTCTTTCACATTGATTCGATCGTAGAAAGGTTCTTCAGATCACTTTAAATTAAAAAAAATAATATAATGCTTTAATTAAATAATTATGTAATGGAGCGCAAATCAATCGAAACAATTCAAAAAGTAAATCTGAACGTGAATTTCGCACGAAATTCATCAAAAGAGCACATACAGCCCATATGATAAATTTCAAGATTCCGATCTTTTCTTAATAAACTATAATAAATAGCGAAGTTTTGACCTAGTTCCATCATTATAATAGTTCGGCCTGGGCCTTCTAAGCAATTGATTATTATTCTTGCGTGTTTTTTGTCTGGGTGGCTTTTAGTGGCTTCCAGGACAGTTCCGCTATCAAGAAGTGCAGACTGGCAATTAGACGGATTTATTCCAAAACGAAAACCTTAAAAACAAATCAGATGCAATAAATAAAGATTGCTCCAAAATTAAAAACGGTTACAAAAAATAAGAAATGATCTTTTTTAAGGGGGTGGTAGTCGCAAATCAGGAAGGGAATAGAAAACTAAATTTTGCTAAAAACTTGCAGTAATTTGCGACTACCAACCCTCAAAGACGTCTTCTTATGGAAACGAAATTATCTCACTGGGGATGTTTTTCCTAGAAAAGTGCGTGAACAACGAATAAAAGTGAGTGTAAAAATATAACCTTTGTCAGTTGCGAATGTTTTTGCTTATTGATTCGATTATAAGAGACCATAAACGCATTGAGAGGAGTCTTGATATCGGATCGGCTGTGCCCTGAATTAACACGGCCACCAAAAGATAGCTTCAGGGCATTGAGACATGTCATTGCTGGTTGTTGGTTTTCATTATCAGCAAAAGGATCTTGAAAAACAGCGGGATCAGCTGATTCTCCAGCTTTTAAGAATATTTTGAGGGTTGCTTTTTCAAAATTACTTTGCCGAGAACTTCAGGCTTATTCAATTACCAAATATATATTTGTATAATACAAATAAAGGTAGTGAATCTATAACTTCTGAAGTCAATACCGTCTGAAACCAACTTTTATTTTATTATGCGATTTGCTGCTAGCTGGTTCGCGGCTGTATCAGAGGCTATTCCCATTATTTTGCTTGGTCCCACCAAGGTTGCTCGCGAAGAACTTTCACAACTGCAGTGGCTATGTTGACAGCTGTATGCTTGGTAAACTAAGAAAATTTTGCTCAAATTTTTGATACAGTAGTTAAATTTTATAAAGCTTCTTTTTTGAGTTGATATGAATCACTGTTTCACTGTTGATCGCTTTCAAAAACCTGTTTTGCCGCTGGATACTTTCTTAAGGGGGCAGATCGTCGCCTTGAGAGTGTTTTAATGGCCAATTATCAGAAAAGTACAAATTGTGAGACCAAAAATTATCGCTGTCTGATATATTTGAACAAATCTTGCATCCTAAAATAAAATCAAAAGTGACAGATCGCTCGTTCAATCAGAAACGTGCTTGCACTTGTTAACATACTATGTTACCCTATTAGGGTAAAAATAATGTTTTTAGTCATTCTGAAGCAAAATCCAATAATTTTTCCCAAAACTCTGCTTAGCGGTCTGCTCACGTTTTGTCCGGTTAATTTAAGTCATGAATTATTGTTGTTCCTCAAAAACTCAGCGAGGAGATACATTTTGAAAGAAAAATTTCGTTTCTTTTGTAAGCACGTTTCTGATTGAACGAGCTATCCGTCACTTTCGATTTTATTTTAGGATGCAATATTTTTGTTCAAATATATCAGAGAGAGATAATATTTGGTCTAACAATATGTACTTTTGCAACAATTGGCCATTAAAATACTTTTTTAATGCGACGACCACCCTCTTAAGAGGGTCGTCAGCAAGATTTATCCTGATCGCTGCAATTTCGCGATTTTTGCCTTTATTCAAGAGCCGCAAATATTTTCAAAAAAAAAAAAAAATGAATATCTCTATTCAAAATGACAATTAAAACCTTTTCAATTGTTAATTTTGATCAATAACTGTTCCTAAAATTAATCAACCACAAAAAGGGATCCTTGGTTGTTGACAAGCGTCACTTGTGTGACCGGTATATTCATGTGACTCGAGATGCCATCGACGGCAATATCGAGTGTTTCGCTGTTCGCAACAAAATATGTTTCATGAAAACGGTTTAAAGTTGGCAAGGCATATTGGTTTCGGTTGATCATTGATATACTCGGCACTTTAGGAACGTCTTTCAGACAGAGAACCATCTTCACAATTCGTTTAAGCTGACGATTAATTTATTTGCCGGAATCTCCATCTGCTAGATTAAGCAAGAGGAATTCCTTAAGATGGTCATAAATGTGATATCAATTTTCAAAAAAACGAACTCTTATTCGTACGTTTTCGGGCCAATCTGAGAGTTGCTATAAGTTATTGTCTACAGTTATTGTATTCGATTAAACTAATTTTTTAATTAAATTCGTAATGTTATCATATCTATTACGGGGTCCTCTGGTCTTTTTTTGCCACTTTTTTGCTAACATTTTTATATAATTTGGCTTTTGAAAACAAATCATCCGATTGAGTTTTTCAATAACTCAAACTGAGCACAAATATATATTGAATAATTTAATAAAAAAATAAGTCCGAACCGCATTATTTTTTACATTTTTTCATGAGTATTTGTTAAAAAAATTGGAAAACAATGATCTGATTCGGACCATTTTTCTGAAATCATTTTTCTCTGAATATTTCTGCTCAGTTTATTTAAGAACTCAATTGGATGAGTCGTTTTCGAAAGCCGAATTATGAGTGAATAAAGCTTAACCCGGGATTCCGCACGGTTTCTCTGATTGGTTGACTATCGATCGATATTGAAAAATACTCGGAAAATCGAGCGTGTAATTTGCGAGTATTTTTCGACTTAGCGTTTTGATTGGGTGACCAATGAGATAAAAGTGCGTTTTTCCGAGTAACTTTAAATATCGATCTGAGTTTAAACCAATAAACACGCAGCAAGGCGATCACTATTTTGTACTCAAAATTAAAATGATTACTATTTATAAATAAAATGCTTTGAATAAATAATCCTAAATGTGAAATGAGATATTTCGTGGTTAAGAGGTGGCAATTGAAATTTTATTGAATTCATTGAAACCGGAAGTTGACGGCCAAAAATCTTTTTACATTTAAATTTGGAAAAGTTCACAAATTATGCGTTATTTGGCGTATTCAGTATTACAAGCGAATAAAATTCTACACACAATTTTCTCAAAACTATTTTTTCTCTCGTAGATTTTTTAAGTGATCATTTTTATAATTTCGCATAATCGAAATTGGTTAATTCTGGTAACATTAAATTTTTCTGTGGTCTTCTTTTTTCTTTTCTTTCTGTTAAAAAAGTTAAATTTCCGCGTATTTACTCACACCGCGTAAATAGTATTTTTCTTAAAACACATATTATTTGTGTTTGGCCTCAGGCTACGGTGGCGCTGATTGGCTGAGCTGATCAAACCACGTGGTTTGCAGCTGTGTTACTCCGTGTAACAATAAGGGTGCGATTTCCCGAGTAAAACATAATTCACTCATATAGACTATATATATGATATAGTATTTAGTGGCAAAAAACGACCAGAGGACCCAGTAATTGATTTACCTTATTAAAGATTCAAACGTTTTTTTAACATCCAAGTGATAACATTGCATACGAATATTTTTAAATAAAAATAGAGGACCTTGCCTGCATCTCTAAACTATATGTTGGAGATGAGAATCCTCTGCTGTCCGCTAAATGTTTTAAGTATGGCAAACTGCAAGACTTGAAAATATTTTGGAACTCGCAAAATTGATAACCAGCAGAATTTGATGGAGAATTGGAATCTGGAAATATCATGGCCCGTTCAACCTCTCCTGGCTCGTTAGTCTCTTGAGGTTCATTTGATTCGATGCGAAAATAATTTTACTATCAAGGCATCGAGTTGGAAGCGGTTGAATTCGCAATTCTTCGCTTTTCCAAAAATTAAGCTTCCCTGCTTCAGATTTCAGATAACTTATTTGAAATTGTATTTCAATTAAAAACATGTATCGTCCGAATTTTAAATTTCCCAGGATCACAGTTTGAGAATTATTTTTTGAGGTCAAGGTCATCGTATCAAGTTTTCAATATTATCAAAAAAATCGCAACTATCATGTTTGTGGAAATGGGATTTCAAACAATTGTCGAATTATTCTCCGTTCTCACGCAAGAGCAAAGAACATTTTTTCATTTCAGAAACTGAGAAAAATTTCAAATATTTTTTTAGAAATTTTTGTCTTTTTTAATATTGTTGAAATTCACATAACTAAAAAGGACACGTTGAGATCAAAAATCGTGAAATTAAGTTAATAAAAATACGAGTTCAGAAGATATGGACTGCCTATACAACCCCCTAAAGTGGCAACTTTCGTTGGAAAAGTTTTTATCCGAAAATTTTGAAGTGCCAAAAAGTTTAAAAAGTGCAAATCTGTCAAATAGCACCAAGGCCCTTTATTATAATTATAGTTATTTCTTTATTATCAGGTTCATATTCGTTAAGTTTCATTTTCTAGTATCAAAGTTCTGCTTTTAAAATATCGATTTTGTAAAAAAAACCCTATTTTTCGTTTCACCTCAAAACACACTTCATTTCACTATTTGTTTCTTCGCTACTTGAAACTCACGCGGTATTAAAAGAGTTACTATAACTGTAATTGAATTTTAGGCTTCATTGTACTCAATTTATTATTTGAGTGAGTTATGAAGTAACGAATTTTTTTGAATGTTATATTTGTGTTTTCTTCGGTCTTGTGTATTCTCTATGAACTTCTCTATACTGATCGACTTATGCCGAACAGACAACTTATCAATAGCTTCTGGAATTGATAAGTTCAGCTCGCAGCCAATAGAAAAGCTGCATAAAAGTAAAAAAATGTAAAAAACCATTTTTTCACTATATCTCTCTAGTAACTGAGCAGTTAGCGACACTGAAATCAAACCAGGTTGGTGTGCCACGTAAGCGCGCCTCATTTATTGCTGATTAGGTTTTTTTGCTTCCTAGCTTTAAACAGACATTTTAGCTTGAAAAAACAAAATTTTCGTCATCTTAAAGACTCTAAATAGGTTTTTTCTTATATAAATAATCTTCAGAAGAATATTTTCTGGTTTAATTCCACCTAAAGTTTCATTTATGAATTTTGATTGAGTTTGAAGGTTGACTTATTCCTGTATACTTTTCTGAACTCACAAAAGTATTATTAGCTTGAATAATGAATTATCGAAACGTTGCTTAAAAATAAAATTATAATTATTCCTTTAATGTTTAATACCAATTTTTTTGAATTATTTTGTGAAATTGACAATTTAGGTTATTTTAAGTAGCCTCAAAAACCCTTTTCTGATTTGTAAAATGTTTTATAAATATGTTTTTTAGTCTTTTTTCACCATGCAGTTTCATTTCCGGGATCAAAAGTGACTTTTAAGCAACTTTATTTTTCAACCATTCAGTGATCAGCATAATTTAAAAAAAATTATGAAAAATAGATAAAAATAAACCTCCTGAAAATTTTCTATTTGATGGTTAGTTTGATTTATTTCTGATATTGACATGTTCCTTAAATTCTTAATAAAAAGTTTTTTTATGCTAAAATTGACAATTTCCGATTCGTAAAAAAAATTTAAAAATATCTTTTCTGGTCTAATTTGATCATGCGGTTTTATTTCCGGGGCCAAAAGTGACTTTTTTATTTGTCAACCAATCATCGATCGGCCAAATTTTGAAAAATTTTCTGAAAAAATAAATTTAAATGAATCTTCAGAAAATTTCCTATCTAATGGTTGCTTTCATTTATTTCTTATAATGAGGTTTCTTGTATATACTAAATACCGTGGTGCTGTTTACACCACCAAATCATGGAATCGCCTCTAGCGCCACTTGTGGTTATCTGAGGCCTATAGTTGGTTATACCGTTTCCACAAAGTCAATGATTGCGCATCTTTTGCATATCTCAAATTATTGAAAGCCTATAGAAAGCACTCTTTTTAGGGCCAGAATCTGACCGTCAGATAGGTTTTCGGTAAATTTTAAGAAAAATCTAAATTACCAGAAAAATACAAAAACAAAAAACACTTTTTTCACCCAAAAAACGATCTACCCTAGTATTAATTTTTTTTTCTAAAATTATCGGAATTTTTAGATGATGAAAAAGTTGGTCCAATCTTATATGAATATGGAGACCATTGGGGCAATACTCCATTGCATTTGATGGCGAAAGTCCCCTTTATTGCTTATAAACACGTAAGTAAATCTCGTTGAAATGTCTGTAATTTTTTTTTAATTATTTCAGGGTGAAGTAGCAGAAGATTGGCCCCTCAAACGTCGATTTGAAAAAACTAACAAAATCATGAAAATGTTACTGAATGCTGGAGCAAATCCAGAATCCAAAAATGAATACGGAGTGACCCCACTTATGACGGCTGCCGCTTCTGGATTTGGACCAGGCGTTGAAATGGTAAAAATCAATCTTAAAGATTTATTTAGTTTGAAAAGTTTAGAGTGGTGGTAGTTCCAACTTTTTATGTTTTTATTATATCATAAAAATTCACCAATTCGATTATATTTGTTTGAAAATCACAAGACAACCGAAATATATATCTACTGTTTACTATAGTCAGAAATTCTCGAGTTTTATGCAAGTTAAATTAATTTAGTTAGTTCAAAATTTCAATTGATTTTTAACTCGTATACTTTAGAAGTTAATCTGTACCCAGACTCGATTTCCGGCAAGTAGTGACCATTCTTATAAATCGAGCCATATAAGCCAAGTTTCATTATCAACATACATTTTTTATTATTTTAAAATACAATTCAGCCAATTTGCTATACAATTAAAAGGCATTTAATTGGGATAAGAAAAAATAAATTAGCGAAAATGACCTCCAGTGACACACAAAAGTGCAATAATAATATGAATTTAACGTTTATTTATATTTTAAACTACTGCATAGTAAATTTCAAATGATTTTCTTTCTCTCTATTCAAAAATAATTATATTTTGTCACAAAATTCTCTAGTAANTGGGGGGAAGAGGCTATAGATTCAATATGACTTTAGAGTCAAGAATCTCTCGTTTTAAATTAATAAAATAGCAGAGTAGGCGTAAAACGTAAAATCCCTTTTTAGTAGTTCCTGCTCAAAATGGTAAAGAAACAATCGCCAAAAGAATATTTGAAAAATATAAGCAAAACCTAATTAATCTGGAGGGCTGTGACAGTTATGCAACTTTCTCTGATATTAATTAGGTTGCGCGAAAATAACTGCTCGAAAAAAAGTTAATGTTTTCGTCCCTCATTCTGCTTTTAGCTCTAGAGAGAATCACACGAAATAAATAATGAAACTATTAAATAATTGTATTCTATTTGCATAGCCTAGAACCCGCATTAACATCCTTAAATAATTGGTCCCCGGACCAACTGTAACACGAAGATTAAAAAAAAATGTATGAAAACTCAGGGAGCTGAATCTTTTATCGCGATCTTTGTCAAAATACCAGTTTTCGGAAAAATTCTAGAGTTTAAATTTTTTTTAAATTTCGCTTTAAGAATAGTTTGATTTTGGGAGTTTTTATACCCTCAACAATTTTCACGTTTCTAGCTTCTTTATTAAAGGCCCGGATTTTTTTTTAAAATTCGAAAATATCGGTTTTAAGTTCGATTTACTGGTAAAATGCCATTTATTAAAATTCTTAAAACCATATGATTTGCAGCCGAGGTTTTGGTCATTCCAGCCATGCTAAATAGAAGTTTGTAGCTCTTACAGTTTTTCTGTAAAATACCTTCAAAGAGACCTTTCATACCGTTGGGAACCGGTAACCACAACCTTATTTCTTAATGTGAAGGTCACGTGATCGTTTTTGAACTTTGGTGTAATGGAAAAAAAGTCTTAAAAACTTTTAAAGATGCTCCTCACTTTTTTCAAAAAATATTTTAACCTTTGGAAGCTCAAAATTGATTTATTCGGCAGAGGCTCCTGCACCACTTAAGTGGGGCGACTTTGAGCCCTCATTATGGATAAACTACATTTCATAAAAAGCCGTGAATTATCTTAATTTTGTAAAGATAGTCCAACTTAGCAAGATGATCAATTAGATTTGAAAATTTTTATTTAAATCGGCCGAAACTGAGCAGCAAAGATTGGGCTTTTGATCACTTACTTCCTCATTGAAAACGGAATATTTTTCAAAAACATTTCTTTTTCTATTCGCACTCATTAAGACCGTTGGCTTGATCAATTTTCTTTTTCGATTTTGAATCTATCTCTCCGTTTTCCTCATAAATAGACGATTAGCTGCGCGATTGGTCAAAAAAAGCGAAAAAAATTGCAGTTTGTCAAAATATTTTTGAGAATGAACAAAATGTCTCACCGCTTATCACCGAAAACAACTTCAGAAAAAAAAATGTCCTCAGTTCGACAAAAAGATCAACATTAAAAAAAAATCTTCATAGATTTGTAAATTAAAAAAAAATTGTCGAAACTGAGCAGCAAAAAATTGGGTTTAATCACTTACGTTACCATCGAAACATAAAGGATTAACATAATCATTTTTCTCTATTCTCCTCCTAATTCTGACCTTGGCTTCACCAATTTTTTTAGATTTTTTATCTCCTTTTGTTTTATCCACAAACGACATTCTCCAGCGTGCGATTGATCAAAAAACTACAAAACAGTTTGCGCTTGTAAAAAAACGATCATATTTTTGAGAATGAAAAAACGTATCCTTAGTTAAATAAAAATTCCGAGCTCTTAGCACAGCAGGAAATCCAAAGGAAGTATGGCTGATCGCTAAGGCGTGGCAGTGAGAACTAAAATGCCTCTGTTTGAATTTTTTTCAGCAAATTTCGTTTAGATCTGTTTCCAGCAGCTAGAGAGGCGTTACCCAATGTCGAGTTAATAAAAGATAGTTTTCTTGCCGATTTGATCATCGATGACAAAAAAGCCTTTTTTTACAGAAGAGGAACTGACGATTTGTATTACTATTTCAATTATTTCAAAATTGAATAGAAAAGTATTTATTCCAAAATAAAGTTATAAAACAACGTTTGTTATAATTTAACCGCTAGAACTTCGAAATATCATCTCGCGTAAGCCAACTTTCTGATCAGTGTTGCCGTAGCTTTCATTTGAACCTACTTTCGAAAAATCGAAGCATATTTTTTTTCGAATTTTTCTCAAAAATTGAAAAATCACTCACGAAAAATAAAACAGAGTTCCGATGGTGGAAATTTAATTCTTATTTTCTTGAATGATACCAAAAGACTTTCCTAAAAACTCAGTTCTCAATTTATCTATCGTTTAAAACTGTTTGAGCAGCACACATTTTAGAGTTTTTTGAGGGAAATTGTCAAAAAAAGTAAGATAAAATAATTTTTGAACGAGACGTGCTAGAAAATTTAAACTGCCATTTTTGAATTCCTCGTGGCAAACTCTATGTTGGGTTTGGTCAAAAAATTTCCAGGACTTTTCTTTCATCCGATTTAAGCGGATACAAAATTTTCAGCACCACTTAAGTGGTGCGGAGCTTCTAAGGGTTAAGCAATTTTTGAAAAAAAACAGTACTATACCAACCTCATTTATTGAATATACGGTCACGTGATCATTTTTGGGCTATGGTGTAATAAAATAGTCTTAGAATTTTTGTCTAATCACGATCAGAGGTTTTATTTGGTAATTTTAAAAATTTTTGAAAAAAAAAAGTACTGTAATACAGTATAAACTTTCAAAAAAAAACGTACAAACGTGATTTTGTTTCAAAGTTTATCGATAACTTTATAACTGATCTTTCCGTTAATGATTAGGCGTCGTAAAATGCGATTAAATGGTGAATGGCAGAAAATAAGTCTACGAGTTAATTTTGAGAAAAAATTATTTTTGAAATTTTGAAAAAAAATATGGTTTATTTTGATGAAAAATGCGTAGGCGGAATTTCGGCTTGTTTCTTCTAGAATCTGAATTGAACGTCGATTTTTACGATTTTAAGGGTATGGTGGTTCCTACATTTTCTGCCGTTTTTATGTCATAAAAATGCACCAAATCGATTGAAATTGGTTTAATACAACAAATTAACCCGGAAATTTATTTTTCGAAATGTTGTGATTTCTAAAATTCTCAAGTATTTTTATCTACAAAGTAAATTAACCTCGAAATTTTGATAAAACTTTGTAATATAATTGACATTTTTGAATAAAGTGATAGAATAGCTTCAACTTGAGCGCACTTTCGATTTCATCCGACAAAAAAAATTTACTTCCGGTTTACTTAAGTGACAAATTCTCGAGATTTACATACTGAAATTAAAAATTCAAAACTGACAATTTGTTTGGCTTTATATTATCTCACTTTCACAAAAATAAAAAATGCAAAAAAAAATAAAAAACCAGGAAGGAGTAGGGTTTACAAGGACGAAAATGGGATAAAATATGGTCCATACCCAAACAAGAAACACCCAAACTTTACCAAGAAACTGGCTTTAATGGATTTTTTGTATTGTTGTTCTAGAGCCTGACACAAGAAATATAAACAAATGAAAATTATAGGAGGAGATAGCTTTCTAGTATTATTTGGAGAGGTTTATTGAAGGTTTCTGTGTGGACGTAGGTTGAATTGTATCATATTACAATGAGTGCTAAAATGCTTCTGAAGTCTTATGCTTCAAGTTGAGAAATTTCTGGCAATAGAATCTTATCTTTTTTAAGGTACCTTATTGAGCCTAATTAGAACATATCAAAAATCTCTAGCGTCCAAACAGCTGATCAGCCAAATTTTCAAACCAAAAAATCAAAGAAAAATTTATTAAAAATAAACCGCTTGCAAAAATGCATGTTTTAAGATAAATACGATACCATAGCAAGGTCTCCTGGTAAGTTACCAGTGGTAACTTGGTGGCGCTGCATGATCGTACTAATGATAAGGTACCTATTCTGTAAGACCAAGACACCCATACTTTCATTTTGAATAAAAAAAATATTGGAAAAATGCGAATTTTCAGCGGAATTTTATTGGCAATGGCCACAGTGATAAACGCACAGGAATCAAAGGCTATATGGTTTTATGGACAAACTTATAAATCACTGAAACTGAAATTGATTTCAACTGGACCTCTTTTGGTTATAGGTAAGATTTAAGATAAAGAGATTTCAAAGAGATAAAAAGTTAACTCTGCTCCGAAAACGAGTTTCAATTATACCATGAAAATAAAGTTTTAGATAAACTAGATCTAAAATGAAAATTTTCTCCAAATTTGATGATTAAATTTTAGTTAAAAAATGATTTTTTCGAAAGGATTAGTTTTTAAGTTAAATTTCAGAACATATTTTCGATCCGGACACCGCCGCTGTCAAACCAGCATCTGTTAAACACATTCAAAACAAGTTCAAGGATTATTTCAAAGATATTATGGATGATATTAACAAGCTTTTCCAGACCTGTGGAAAAACATCGACCAATCTAAAGGGTCTCCCTATTATTATCCGAGACTCTGATCACTCGGCTTTTGCAGTCCGATCACATTTACTCTGGATTAATGATCAGCTTAAAACCGTCATTAAAGAAGAAATTCTTGGTTCTCCAGACTGCGGTAAAACACAAAGAAATAATGCATGGAGACTGGTACGCAACTTGATTTAAAAATTATTCAATTCTAAGAACAATTTTTTGTATTTATTTTTAAAATTTTCATCGAAGCTTCGAATTATCAAATTTCTTTTCGATTTTTATGGAAATTGTAATTTAAAAATCTGATCAAAAATTCTAAGTTTGACTTATTTCATAATATGACCTGAAGGAAATTAAAAAAAATGCTTATTTTTATCTTTGTGTTTCAAATTTTGTCTACTAAAAAAATTGATACTTTATTAATAAAAAATCCTGTTGAAATTTTTGACCAAGAACGTCCAAATCCGTATCTTCAAATTAAAATCTGAATTATTTGACCAACTAAATTTTTGTCGTAAGTTACAACTCGTAACTTTTAAATTAAAATTTTTATTGTTTTGTGCTGTTGTGACATAAAATTTTTAAATGTCAATTATAAAATTGCATTTTACAACGTTTAGATTTTTTATTAAATCATCTTCAGGATGAGATATAAACGTTTATAGACAAAGAAAGTTGGAACAAAATAATCGGGCTCTCAGATAATTGCCCAAATTTAACATCAAAAAACGCCAAAAAATGCGCTTGAAAAATTCAATTTCATAGTTGAAATTTTCAAAAAAAAATTTATCTCATCATTTTTAAAGGAAATGTTAACAATTTAATATTCAGATTGATACCGTTGCCGTAAAGGTACAAAATTTAGGATACCAATACTGTAAAAAACAAGCACCAGAACAACAAGAATGCACACCAGGTAAACAATTAGCATGGTTTGGATGGGGCGGAAAAGCACGATTAGCAAACCGAAAAGCAAAGATTCAAGCTGGAACCTTGAAACCAAAAACTAATGTTTACAGAGACAATAAAAATAATCCAAATCACGCCGACTACAAGCCTAAGAAATAGCCAGCCAAAAAAACATAAAAATAAATGCTGATTCTTGGTAGAAAAAAGTTATATTTAACCATATATATTTCTTGTGCTTAACTGCCGCTCGCTGCATTTTAAAAAAGGAACGTTTGATAATTTTCTTTACCAAATATTTCATGTTTAACATATTTGAAAATCACCGACAAATGCGAGCGGCCATTTTTAATATTGTTTATATCTGACGTGACATGCTACCCCTATTGATAAAAAGGTTCTTTTTTTGATATTTAGATCGTGATTTTCCGCTGAATTTTTATGATCATAAGTAATAGAAAAAATAAAATATTACTGTGCATAAAAACTTGTAATTATTGACAACGGTATGCAGAGTCGTTCTAGGCTTGTTTTTGACGTCGTTTTTGACATTATAAAATGGCCGCCTTTAGTTCATTTTGGTGTGAATTTTTCGAGAACTTATATCGAGTCGCAAAAGTTTGTCAGAAAAAAAATATCAAAATGATTCTTTTCATATTGTACTTTTGTCAAAAATAGTCGTTGGATAACGTTCAAATCCCTAAAAAAAACATGCCAAGTGACCTTATCATGCTTACTATTATTTTCTTCCCAAACTACTAACTTTACAGATGAAAAACCACTGTATCGATTCTCTTATGTAATAAACTAAACCCTTTTAAAAAATATATTTTGATTTTATATGATTGCACATTCCAAATACGTCAGTAATTTTAATAGCAATTGACAGACCCAACTCGTCTCGCTAATGCATGGTCCTGGGCGTGAGTTTCTGAATTGATCGCTCTTCTGGTCACCAAAACTCAAAAAAAATATATGCGTCATTCAATTACAGTGTGTTATTTTCTTGCTTGGGAAAAAAGGTGAGGGCGTCGAGATTAAAAACAGAAACATAATAGGTCAATTCATTTGTAAACTGAGCTTAGTTCTAAGTTAAAAAGGACATTTTCGAAAATTGAATTTTAGATCATTTGTTTTATTTAAATTAAATTCATTTTTACGAGTTTACCCCGAATTTGTACTTTCGTCATTTTCATGAAATAAGACATGCAAATTCGTGTCTTGCTGATAATATTATTAAATGGTACTTTTAGTGCATAAAGTATATAAAGAATAGGTAGAATTCCCTTAGAAAGGTGTTGGAAATGAAATGGTTGATTTCAAAGATAGGGAACACACTTTTGAGGAAATTTTCGAATTTTGAAAAAAAAAATTGTACGTTTGTTAAGCATGAAAAATGAGTCCAGCGAGCCGGAATTTGAGGTCGGTCACGTGTCTAGAACTCGTTTAATTCTTTCATGAACAGCAAAAACTGCAAAGCTTGGTCAGCGACGTAATGACCTTTGTTATTATACATAACAAATCTGAAAATATATTTGGAATCGTTAAAACAGTCCGCACAGTTAAGTCTTTTTGTTTATCGAATTTCGGTCTGAGAAGCGGTAGAAAGCAAAACATGAAAAAACGACGAAATTTAATTTATAAAGACAAAAGTGATGACAGAGTCCTTATATTTTCATGGCAGACAGTTTGTTGGACAAGGTTGGCTATGACAAAAATTTGGACTCCTATCACATTATCGGACTGTTTTATGATTTTTTAAAGAAATTAAGGTGATGATTTGCTGATTTCAGCTGCGAAATCTGCACGGCTTCGTTATGGCTTTTGGTATTATAAATAACAAATCTGAATGCATATTTAGAATCAAAGAAACAGTCCGCATGGTAAATTTTTTTCGTTTGTTGAAATTCAGTCTGAGTAGCGGTAGAGAGCAAAACATAAAAAATCAAAGAAATTGATATTATAAGGACGGAAATCATAGCAGGGTCCTTATATTTTCATGGCAGACGGTTTGTTTAGCAAGGTTGCCTATGACAAATATTAACCATGCGGACTGTTTTTTTTGTTCTAAATATGCATTCAGATTTGTTATTTATAAAACGGTCTAATGGTGCACCATGATGTCATATAACTCCAAATTTTTGTCATAGGCAACCTTGTTCAACAAACTGTCTGCCATAAAAATATAAGGACTGAGCTATCATTTTCGTCCTTATAATATTAATTTCTTTGATTTTTGATGTTTTGCTCTCTACCGCTACTCAGACCGAATTTCAACAAACGAAAAAAATTAACCATGCGGACTGTTTCTTTGATTCTAAATATGCATTCAGATTTGTTATTTATAATACCAAAAGCCATAACGAAGCCGTGCAGATTTCGCAGCTGAAATCAGCAAATCATCACCTTAAGGGTATCCCGGTTC
>SCLH01000829.1:95543-134601 GCA_004367855.1 Oikopleura vanhoeffeni
TAAAAAATTTGTAAATAATTTATTGTTTAAGCAAACGTTTTCGCATTTCGCATCATCGGGCTTTTTGTGAGAAAAGATTTTTAAGCTTTCAAGTTCACAAATAATACATAGTCTAGAACAGTTCACGTTGAAAATAAAGTGGGCTAAAAAAGGCAAAATTTTATTCCCACTGTCAGAATAGTGAAAAGTGACGGTGCTTGCGTTGATCATTAAGAGTTGGTTTAAAAACTCTTATGAAGAAAGCTTCTGCATTACGTCGTTCGAAATAGCTTTCGGAAGTTGTTTTGTATTTCTGAAAGTGGTCCAGAAAAAAACACTATGTCCTCATCTTTAGATGAAATTCGCCTTAGAGTTCTGAGGAGAAATCGTTAGTTTTTCAAATCTTCGCCATTTGCTAATGTAAGTTGGACAGTGGATTTATAGATGCTATGGTTGTGTTTGCACGCTGAGTTGGATTCTCGTGTTATGCTCTTGTTCGAAGATTGTTCGAAGCTCTTGTTCTTGCTCTTGTTCGAAGATATTTTGTAATACGTTCGACATCTGTTAATTACCAATTATTTCAAATTTTGTAATTTTCCCAAAGTAATTTTTATATAAAACGATAAAGTTGACGTGAATTAAACGGTATCTTAATGTTATGCCCAATGTAGTTTGTGGAGCCTTCATAATAAATTGTAGATTCAGGTCAACTTGACATCTGATTGTCAAACGCATGCTCAAACTTTTCTTCATTATAATTGTAGATTTTGGAAAGCCGTCTGAGTAAGATATTTATTACGGTTAATCATAAGCGTAGTGAATCACTACTAGAGATATTTGACATACCTCTGGATAACACGCAGGTAGCTCTCGTCTTTCTAGATTCCATTGGCGAGCAACGAGAAGCTTGGACACGTACCCGCAGGCTGTCCGTCAATTTATCTGTTCGGACAATTAACAATTCCATTGTGAAAACTTCGTTTTAAAATGCCCAAAAAAGACATTATTTTTTCAAACCCCATATTTCAAAAATTATAATAAAAGAAAAGCAGATACTGCCAGGTTCAATGCATGGAGCTTAAAATGTGAAATTAACACTAGAGCAAGACTTTAATAGATAAAACCACATGGCCAATTTTCCTCATTGGTTATGCCTGGAGAAATAAGTAAAACCAGCCATATTCCAACTTTTTGTCAGAGAAGCTCCAAGGCAGAAAATTGAAGTTTATCTACGTGAGTTATCTTTTGACTTTTGGGCCGTGGCTCAATAGGCGTGGGTGGCTCAAAGCTACAATTGACTTTTAATTACAAATTTGAAAATGGCACAATTGTAAATGGAAGAATCTACAATCTAAACAGTAATTAATACTCTATCCAGAAAATTCGCAAATTAGTAATTTTTTCAATATAGAAGGACATATTTGCATTTTTCTTGCACTTTCTAAGAAGCTAAAATGTCAACAGAGAATTTGATAAACATACATTGTATAGCACATCATTTATAGCACATACATCATTTATAGCACATATTTAATGAGTTATACCTTAAATTAAAAAAAAAATTTATAAGGTATAAATTGGCATTTTTGTGCACTTTTTTATTTAAAAGTTTGTTAACAGGGAATTTTATCTAAGAGTACCAATATACATTGTAGCCCATATTTTATGAGTTATACAGTTTAATTTAATAAGTAAGAAAATATGCAGCTACTGCATTGCAGTATAAGTTAAATTTATACTGCATATTTTCTTCAAATTTAGTTTTTAAGTAAAAGTCGGATTATTCTGATAACTTTTTCTAAAGATACAACATAAATTATGTTACATAATCCAAAAAAAATAACTCAGTAAACATCCATAATTTTGTGAAGATCTCGTGATACAGCTCTTTGTCGGTTAACTCAAATTTCTGAATCTTAGAAAATTTGTGGAAATATATTTATGTTTGTAAAAATATGAAATGTTGACTAGCTAATTAAAGAAAATTTGTAATTTCCTGTTTAGTACTTTGGCGATATTGCCCTGCACTGTAGTTCTGAAGATACACTCTCGAATAAACTTTGGAAATAGTTTAAATTTGCTGGACTTATGGCCACCCCTTAGAAAATTTTCTTCTTAGCAAAAAATTACACCAGAAGTTATCAGTTGACTCACTCACCAGTTTCAGGTTCAATTGAATAGAGTTTTTCGGTATTTTCATAGTTACTGAGAATAAATATTTCTTTTGATTCATGTTCTACTTGAATTAGCTGCGTTTTTCTGTCCAGCTTTTCAAGACTACATATCCAAATACTTGAAATTATCTTCGATATTGTTGTACACTAATCTATACTTCATATTAATTGTGGTCACTAAAAATTCGGTTCACTTATTTCAAGAGTACAACATGCAATTTAGTTTTATTTTTATTTTTGTTATCAGGCAGGTTTTTTCACTTATTATTAACACAAATAGTGACAAATATGAACACAGACTAAATAGTTTTTACATAAGTTTTTGGACAGAAAATTGACAATTAAAATTTTTTTCTTTAATTTCAAATATTAAATTTGCAGTTTTTAACGTTTCGATTATTTATTAATCATCTTCAAAATGAGAACAGAATTTTTTTTAAAAACGTCGAGAATTCGGAACAGAAAGTAATTTGGCAATCAGGCATTCAGATGGTTGCTAAATTATGATTATTATATGATTTAAACAACCTATAAAATAGAGTAATTTTTCTTCTTTTGCCGTCATTTTTTAGATCCAATGTGGAGCAAAGTTAAGCAAATAGAAGAAAAAAGTACCTTGTTTCATACTACTATACTTTCAATTCGGTGAATAAGTATCATTTATTTTTTGTAATTTGTGGTTTCGGACTATAATTTCGAAAATTTTAGAGATTTGACCTCACCAGATAGTGGCAGGTTTTAATAACCACGATGTGGTTGTCACACATTTCATTGTGAATTTCGTGATAATTCAAACAAATGAATGATATTAGGGGTTAATTACGATCCGTGAAACTACAGGATGTCACCTCCGCCGATCCGAACGTTTAAATTTGGCAAAAACGTAGGTGTTTAATTGGCGGAGGTTAGCTTCTGCAAAAACTTATAGAATGGCCCATTCTGAATGGGAGCTGAATGTGACATGATGTATAAAAAATAATAAGTTATTTGAAATAACGTAAGTGTGGCCCACACTGTGTGGGTCAATTTTTGATTAAAGAAAATTTTAACCAAAATTTTTCGCAAAATTTAAAATTCAAGTTGATGGTTTTGAGACTAATTAATTTCTGGCTGAGAATTAAAACGTATTTTAAAAATCTGACAAAATATGCAAAATTTATATAGGAATAAGAGAAAGTTTTCGATTTTCAAATAAAAAAGTAAAAAACATAATAGTTTGGTATTTTCTCAAGAAGAATTGAGCGAATGTTTCTGCTGTAATGTGAATGGAACGAGTTCAACGTCTACTTGTACAGCTGATTGTTCTAATCCAATGACAGAAACGTGTAACTCTGGAATTGATGTTTGCATAACGCTTTTGAGTGACAATACGCCAAATGGAACTGTGATTTTTGTAAGTAGCGTGAAGTTTTAGCGCTGAAGTGTAAAAATTAGCATAAAACATTAAATTTTGATGATGAAAAAAATAAAAAATTGATAATGAACAAACGATATAAATAATATGTATTTAAAATATACAGCTTAGTTAGGGCTTTAAGCATTTTGAAGCGTAGGTTATGAAATGGATCATCAGAATTTGTTTCTCGTGAAACTTTAAGTCAACGAGGTTCAACTCGAAATTCTTATACGCAGCTAGAAATTGCGAAACTTTGATATAAAACATTTGTTATAATAATTTGCATACAATGCAGTCGGACAATTTTGGTAGATAGTATTATTTCTGAAATTATGAGTCGTGACCAATGAGCGCGATATTTTCTTATTATGAAAATAAAATCTCTTCTTAAAATCATAAATTTAATAAGTGGTAAAATACGGCCAAACAAACATAAGATTTTGATTTCTTATGGTCGATTATGGTGCAAAAATTTAGTCAAAAAGGCATGAATTGTTTAATTTCGTAAAAAGGCTAGAATAAAATAAGACGCGGTGATTAGTTGATCAGATAACCTACGTGAGAAAAACCACCTTTTTTAAAAGCCAGGTCACTTTAACTGCATTTTACGAGAAGAATTTTGGTATTTTTTTGCGCGTGAGTGGCTGTTTATAATGAATGCAATTTTAGATGAGGCCTTAACTCAACTGTATACTTGAAATAACCACAAAAATTTCACTTGAATCTTAGTCAAAATGAGCAATTTGTATTGGCTTGAATTTCAACCAATCAGAATCCGGCTTAGAAGCCAAATTTTACATATACATGTATAAATATTGACAAAATGCTTGTTTTAATTTTTTTTGCTCGTCTGCGGACACCCTAAAACTGGCTAGGAAATATGAGTCATTTTCGTTTCCCTTACATGCGTAGGTTCAAGCAAAATATAGGAAAAAAAGGAAAGAAACCCACGCAAAATCGTTTCCTTTTCCTAGCCTGCCCTAGAAGTAGCGTGAGATTTTACATACAAAACCTTAAAATTCGAGTGCGGGTTCGTTATTTTCATGTTATGAATCGAATTTGCTTGAAGTTCAAGAATACCACAAGGGATTATTGGTTTCTAAGTCGTTTTCAAAATGTTTAAATCAAATATTGTCATTTTTGGACACCGCAATATTTATCATAAAAAATTTCAGATTTCACTCTGTATTTTATATCAGATTTTTTTTTGTTTTAACTTTTATAGTTCAGTTATCAGGTATCAGTTTATTTTGTTAGTTTTTTCCATCTGCTATTCAAATTTTGAATTTCAAAAAACTTTGAATTTCAAAATTCAGAAAAAAAATTGTTGGTCATTAATTTTTTTGGTCGATAATATTCAGAGTGCCGAAGTCGTTGCGAAAAACTCCCAAAAAATAATCCCGTTTAAATTTTCCTACAAAATGGGCTTTCTTGATGTTTTCTGAATTGTACAAATTTTTTGTTATTCCAAATTGCAGAAAAGGCAAAAAAAATTCCTTTCAAAATTTTTGAAGGGATTTTATTTCTAAGTCTGAATATACAAAGTACAAATTCACCTTGATGGCTTTATTAATAGTAGGACAGCAAAATTCGACGACTCGATTTTATTCTATTTCAGAGCACTTTTTTTAGCCTATTGCGGTATATAGCTGGAAATTTCATGAAAATTAAGGAAAATATAAAGTTCATCAGAGGAAAAAAAAAAATTGGTTTCCCAAAAACACCAAAGCAACCCAACTCAAAAAATTGAAAAACCTTTTTTTGTATACTGGAAAAATCGATTTTGAAGTTTTTGTTTCTCTTAAAGAGTATATCCGGGATACCCACGATTTGAATTGTAAAAAAATATTACGACTTCCAGAGAAAAAAAATTTGGCAAAAAAAAACATGAACCTACTGAAAATTTTGAAAAACCGTTATTTTGTAATTGATAAATTGTGAATATATATCTAAGATATCTATATATTGAAAAAAAGATTATGAAGTTTTTGTTTTCTCTTTAAAGAGTTAGACCTAGCCTTTCCACATTAATATCGACTCTTATAGAAATAATGGTGGATTGTTCTGAAATTTTCTTGGGAGTTATTTAATTATGTTAAAAATTGAAAAACTAAAATTGTTATACTGGGATACCACGATTTCATTGTAGAAAATAACGGAATTTCATACAGGTGAAAAAAAAATCGGCCCAAAAAATAAAGCAACTAAACTCATAATTAAAAAAAAGGAAATAGACGTGCCTTAAAATTTTAACTATTTAACGGGGGTGCGTGTTAGTGAATTTTGACATTTTTAAGGGGCTTCGTCGGCCCAGACAAATGTAGACGGACATTGTTGTAACATTCATATGAAGGTCTATCTTTGATCTCGCAATTTTTCCAGTTGACAGTTTGTATACCGCTCCCACCAACATTCTGGTTAAAGCGCGGTTAAACCTTCGGGCATAGAGCCTTTTTAAAGGCTCAAGCCAGTTTAATGTGAGCCCAAAAATTATGGAAAAATGATTCAACGATTATGCGATCTAAAAATATCACTGAAATTTAATCGGATGGAGAGCTTCAAATTTCTTATGACGAGTTGATTTGAAACGCGATTTTCGCTTAAAAGTCTTAACTTTTCCGAAAAAATAATTTTTGACCCAAAATCTGGAATTAAAATTTTAAGGAACCCAGTTTTAGGAAAGTGCAATTATGGCAAAACAATTGGTTATTCTGGAAATATCTGGAGCAAAAATATTTTTCTGGGAGTGAAACTTCAAAATACTATTTTCGATAGTAGTATGGATAAATGTGCTTTGAAAAATAGTTTTAATTTTGTTAAAAATCATGCCAGAGTGGTACCTTAACCATATTTGCCTTATATTGTGATAATCATGAAATTATTTATTAAATCGGGGAAAACTAACAATTTTTCCAAAAAACTTGATTTTTCATGAATATTTAGAACTAATTAAAAAAAAATTTCTAAAAGGAATATTTAATTAGGGTTTCCACTATTAATTATCGATATATAAAAATAATGGGTGGGATTGTTCTGAACATTCTTAGAGGTTAATTAATGATATGGGAAAATGGAAAAAAAAAAGAAAATGAAAAATTTGGTCGTCACGTGATCAAAAAATAGCGATTTTGCGGTTTGTTCAGTATTTAATTATTATTAAAACAAAATGCCAAATCGGTAGTTTTTGAGTCAACGGCTGTTACTAATAAAAATTAACACAGGTTTTAAAAAAGAATTGATATTGTTTTCTCCAAACCTCGATTTTTCCGAGAAAAAAAAAACGTATAAAAAGTAAAAAAGGGGGATGCCCGTTTTGATCGGACAAAAAATATTATAATCAAAATTAACCGCCTTTCGGAAACTTACTTATGTACAGTCTTTTACATATTTCTCATATTAGGATGGTGTCCATATTACACTTTTAAAGGAATTTTTGGACTTTTTTCGAGTATTTTTTTACAAATGCAAAAAAAATTGATTAAAATTTTTTGCAAACGTTTTCAGACAATGGAAAAATTTTTTTCGAAAATTGTTTCGAAATTTTTTATAATTTTTAAAGTTTGTCTGAAACGCCTGCCAAACTTTTGCATCAAATTTTTTTTTCCTGTTGTTAGAAGACACTCAGAAAAATTTCAAAAAATTCTAAAAATGTTCAACGTTCAATTAGAAAAAAATTGTTAAGCAAAAAAGAACATAAAGGAAATACAATAATGAGAATTGACGTCATTTATGGACGCTCACAAATAATTGTAGTAGTAATCTCTAATATTTTTGCAATTATTGGCAATTTCGGAAATATTGGCACATTCCGGGAATTTGGCACATTCGGAATTATTGGCACATTCGGGAATATTGGCACATTCGGGAATATTTGGCACGACTATAAGTGAAAAGGGGTCGGTGCATTTTGACAGATACGGATAAAACTTTTAATGGGTTTATTACATTCTCCTAAATTATACCATCATAGTAATATTTCATAATTCCAGTCAAACTTTTTGTAACTACAGAAAATTCGATTTATTTGCTTTTTAAAGAAATTTTGAGTTCGAATTAAACTGTTTTCCGAAGGCCAATAAATGAGATTTTATTTGTTGAAAAATGAACCCCGAAAATCGAGCTCGAAAGCGATATAAAAGGAGATTTTATTTCTTTTAATTTAAAATTGTTTTGAAAATGAGCCCCCAAATCGGCCGAAGCCGATAAAAGGGTGATTTTTATGTTTTAAATTTATATATATTTGAAATTGAGCCCGAATCGGCCGAAGGCCGATAAAAGGGATTTATGTTTATTTTTGTTTGAAAAATAAGCACCAATCAGCCGATAAAAGTGGATTTTTAATGTTTTATTATTTATATTTGTTTGAAAAACATGACACCGAATGGCCAAAAATTTGTCGAATTTGATATAAATTTGCAAATTTTTCGAAGAAAATTTGTCGAGTTTTCGGGAAAATTGTGAAATTTGTGGGAAATTGAAAATTTTATAAGGAAATTGGCAAATTTCAAACAAAGAAATATTTTAAGAAAATTTAAAAAAGTGAAGAAAATTTATTAGATGCGAAATTTATCCAGATTTCGAAAAACGTCTTCGAATTTAAATAAAAATTTCAATATTGATTTTTTTTAAAAAAATAATTTCTCAAATTATTATTCCATTTTTTCAGTTCGAATTTTTGGAAAAAAATTATCAAATTTTTTATAAAATTTGTTTAATTTTCTTTTAAAAACGAATGAATAAACATAAAATCTCTTTTTATCGGCTTCGGCGATTTGTGGCTCATTTTTTTTATACAATTAAATAGAAAAATGAAAATCCTCTTTTAAATCGGCCGATTTTAGTTCATTTATCGAAAAATTAAATTAAAATATCAATATTCTCCCTTTATCGGCCTTCGGCCGATTGGGGCTTCATTTTTCACAAATATAAATAAAAACATAAAACCCTTTTATTTACCTTCGGGCGAGTAAACGGTCATTTTCCAACAAATTATAAATATAAGAAGAAAATCCCCTTTTATCGGCCTTCGGCGATCGGGGCTCATTTTTCAAACAATTCAAAATTAAAGAATAAATTCCTTTTTATCGGCCTTCGGAAAAGTTTAATTCAGAAGTCAAAATTTTTTTAAAAGCAATAATTCGAAAATTCGTAATTAGCAAAAGTTTCCTAGATTATGAAACATTACTTCGATGGTATATTTGACAATATTATAAACCCAGTGAAGAGTTTTTTTATCAAAGAGGCTCATATCCGTATCTGTCAAAATGCACCGGACCCTCTTTAACTTTCTTATGTGCCAATATTGCCGAATTTGCCAATATTTGCAAAACTTTAAGAAGATTATTTTTACAAATACTTGTGAGCGTCATAAATGACGTCCATTCTTATTATGGATTTCCTAAATTTTTTTTTCTGCCTTACAATTTGATTGATGTTGAACATTTTAAGCATTTTTTAAATTTTTTTCTTAGGTTAACTTTTTTTTAAAACACCCAGCTGAGGTTTTGACACTCACAATTTTTTGGCATCTGGCCAACTGTCGTCGGAAATTTTTTTGCCAAAATCTTTTGTCATATTGAAGGCCGCCTAAAGGGTCAAATTTCAGTTTTTTTTATTTTTCTAAGAAAGGGAAAAAAATTGATGAAAAAAATTTTTGCAGGCGTTTCCAGAATAACTTTAAAAAAGTGAATAACAATTTCGAAAATTTTTTTTTGGAATTTTTTATAAATTGTTCTGAAAACGGTTTGCCAAAAAAATTTTTATCAAAAATTTTTTTTCCAAGTGTAGAAAAATACTCTGAAAAAAATTTAAAAAATTCTTTAACCCCGGATCACAGAGCCGATATATCGGCTCAAGCCTACCTAAAGCTTCTAAATGGGCAAAATAAATGTCACCGAATTGTTTTTCCGAAATACTTTAAAGAATTTTCCGGTGATTCCGAAAAAATTACTTAATTTTTTTGGGATATGTATGTCGAATATCAGGGGGAATTGATTTTTGAGATTTTTCGCCGAAGTTTTCTTCTGAAAGAAATTAATTCGAAACTAGACATCAAATACAAATGTGAGAAAAGCCGTTTTTAGAAAAGTGTTTTGTGGCATGCAAAACACTCAACATTAAAAATATTATTATTCTGGGACAAATATTTTTTTGGGAGTAAAATTCAAAATTTCGATATTAAGTTATCCATGAAAAAATTATTTAATTAAAAAAATTAATTTAATCAATCAAAATTGTCCACAGTGTCACTTGATTTACTAATATATATTCATATGATAGGTCTATATCAACTGGAAAATAATTATAAAAGTGTATTAATTGCTTTTTATTTCAAAATATAGCCATTTTTCATAGAAATTTGGATTTTTCATCCTTTTTTTTTATTTTCAAAATAACTTTCTATTGATCATATAAATCTAATTGGATTAAAGTGTGACGTAAGGCAGATACTTGTGCGTTGAAACCCATAAAAATAAAATTTGTTGAAGACTAGCTGGCAGCGTATCACGTGATATGCTACACGCTTGGTTTAGCCAACTATATTAATGCTAAAGAACTAAAATCAATATTATAAAATTTGAATTGATTGATGGCAAAAATATAACTTTTCAACTTCCTATTGCAAAAGTAATTGGAGCCTTCAACTACCCTTGAGGCTTTCCTGTGAACAACGGTCTAAAGTAAGACGTATATCGCTCTAGTGCCTTGGCGGAACTTTTTTTTCTGATGATTCCAGGGGTTAAAAAGTGTAATATACACCATCTATATGACGATATAACATATGTTCAAAAAACTGTACATAAGTAAGTTCGACAAGGCGGGTAATTTGATTAATAATTTTTTTTATTCCGATCAAACGGGCACCCTTTTTCTTACTTTTACGTTTTTTAATATGACTTATAATATACGTATATTACAGTGGGTGCGACCAATGGGCAAGCACACACGAGCTTTTTGGCCCTAAAGTGTTGCCCCATTGCCGCTCACTGTTGCCCATTTGCATCATTTTAGCCGAATTTTGACATCAATTTGGCTCAAAGTTGCCCATTGGTTCAATGTTTGCGCCATTGGCTCACTTGCCATTTGGTCACTTGTTGCTCATTGCTCTCCCCACTGTATAAACACAGAAATTAAAACATCAAATTTGGCTCAAAAGTGTTGCCAATTAAAACATCAAAGCGTTGTTGAACCCCCCAAAAAGTATCCAAGGGTTGCATTTCCTTCGAAAAAAGTTAGTGCATTACAAGGGATTCGAACCCCTAACTAAAATGGATACAAGGCGAACGGCAATAACAGCTTAACCATAGAGACTAGTTAACTGTGAAAATAAATCTCTTACTTATTAAATTTTGTAAATTTTTAAAACTGATTTGTGAATTTAGGGGTTGCTGGTGATTTTAAAAAAAAATTCCTTTCAAAATTTTTGAAGGATTTTGATTCTAAGTCTGAATATACAAAGTACAAATTCACTTGATGGCTTTATAAGTATTTTGAAATAATAAATTGAAATGATGTAATTTTTTTTTGTCATCAATCACTCTAATTTAAAGCCTCGACTGACCTCTTAATCGAAAAATTATTTTAGAGAGGTTGCGATCCGTTCAATGTATGTCCAGATGGTGCCGGAGTTGGATTGAATGATTTAGCTCAGACTTTAGAAGATTCATTAACCAGCGGAGCCGCTTCATGTTGCGAAACAGGCTCAGGGTCCTAATTTCATTTATTAAAATTTTGAAATTACCGTCAATATTATGGAAATAACAGCTTTTATCAAAAAATTTTTGCATCAAAATGTTTTTGTTTAAAAAATTGAATTTGAATATAAATGTATGCCTTTTGCAAAAACCTAAATATAACTAGAGTAAATAGTAATTCGTCAAAAAAATCAAAAAATCATTAAATTTTAAAATATAAAAAAAACTAAAAATCTTAAACAAAACATTTAGACGAAAATAATTTCAAAGAGAGATGAAAAATCTCAACATAGTACAAAATCGGAATTTTAATTATTTGAGGACGAACGGGTTGTCATAGACAGTTAGCTGTTTCAGTTTGACATTTTTTATAATTGTTTATCTTTCTTCCAACCGAAGTCACTCCTGATCTCGAAGTATACTCACGTTTAGGAAAGTTGCCCAAAAATTGAATTGGTCCAAATGTCTGTCCCAATCTAACGATATGATTTAAAATTCATGGATAGTTCAAGATCAGGAGTGAAAATATTCACTTTAAAATAGAGTTATAGCTTTGCAGTTTGTAATTAACCTCATAAAAATTACCCTCATTTTCTCGCTGATTATTTTAATTCCAAATGGAAATTTCATGCGTCTTGTTTTTATTCAACACATAAAAAGAATCAACAACCATCACAATTCGTGATTCACAATAGCACAAATAATTAATCTGACACGAATAAGAACAGTCTCTGAGAAAAAAGTTGTGAAAGAAATGATGAAATACATCAATGTAAAACATTCATTCTAGACAATCTAGATAAATTTAAAAAGAGCATCACAAGGCCTTAATTAAATTTCGCGTTCTTGGTGACATTTATTTTTGAAGTTCTTATTGGTCAAAGAAGTGAAATCCGGTGCTGTCATTGGTCAAAAGCGGGCTATACGCGACCACGAAAGTAAAGGCCTAGTGATACCAATCTTTGATATGGTTCAAAATGGCAATTTGATTTTTTTACCACTTTTTTTGGTCCGGATGATCTATTTTGATTTCTAGATAAATCAACTTTATTTTGTGCTCAATTTTACCGAGACAATCACTGGAGATACATTTTATCATATGATTAATATGATTAATATCATATGATAAATATATACATTTTCTTTAAAATTAATAACGGTTATTATTTGAAATTTAAATCCTTCGTAAGATACAGCTGACAATTTGTGCAACGATGTTTCCGTTAATGTGAGTGATGCTTCATCCATCTGTGTATAGGGTCAACAAATTAACATTTTAAGATTTGACAAAAATCAAGTTTTTTGGCAAAATACCATGCTAAAAATAAGTTAATAATTTTGTGTCATCTTAAACGTGGAAACTTTATAATGCTTGTTATCAAAAACACAGGGGTTTATCTACCAAATAGAGTAGTAATGCTAACGATTAAGCTGCGATTAAGCTGCGCTTATTAATTTTCTGCTGGATACAACCTAGGGAGGTTGTGGGCGTAAAATCTAGCGAACTGCAAGCAATTTTAATTGGCTATAACTTTGTGAATATAGCACGTGAATCCATTTGCATGTGCATATGTAAATTTAAACCATGTGAAATTCACATTGTGAATAGCTGATAAACAAAATTTTTATCGTTTTCATGAACAGAGAGCAATTTTGAAATATGCTAAATGTCAGCGTATTTTAACTCTCGAATGCTTCAAAACATTCGCATTTTCAAGATATTTCAAATGAAAATCTAAGATTGTGCAAAAACCACAAACTATTTGAATGTTTTTTTCTGATTATGTGTTTTTGATTTTATAAGTATTTTTTACAATAATGAAGAATTTATGTTCTCACTATTTATCGAGAGAGTTTGACCAAAAATTGAAGATATGAAAACGCCAATTTCTTGACGTTTAACTGAAGTACAACCCCCGGAAATTGCATCACATTTGTTTGCAGCATGTTGAATTTTTTCCCTGATAGAGATCAAAAATAAAGCGGTCAACAATTTAGCTACCGTTCTGAGTTCAATCGAACCGTGAAGAGTAGGCGGGCCTAACATTTGTTAATTATTTCGAAAAAAAATTTCATGTAGTTAATAAAAGCCACTTAGAACTAACAACTCTTCATGACATTTCGTTGTATTTTGTGTAACATTGCCAGGATTAATTATGAAGCATTAGTTTGAAATTAATTTTTAAACTTAAAATAATTCTCATATAATGGATTACTTATGTAATTAAATACCATAATGCATTTTATACATTTTTCAATATAATTATAGAGGGGGCGAATTAAATGCTCATTATATGAAAAAATTATAAAAATCATTAGTATAATTACATAAGTTCATTATATATTAAAGCCTCAGTGTACCACAGTATCATACATATTTTTTTGAAAAAAAACACATAATGGAAATTATTGATCATTTTTTTGATTTGAAAAATGGCTAAATTTAATTTTTTGAAAAAAAACACATAAATGAAAAATTATGATCATTTTTGTATGAATAATTATCAGAGTAAATGCGGAAATGGAAAATTTTGCAACATATGCCACATTTGTATTTATACATAAGCAAAATTAAGTATTTCAACATTCCACATANGTATGGCTGAATTATAGCCAGACAGGTCGGTAAAGAGCAAAACTCTGACAATGGATTTTTATAGACCAATAATTATAGTTTCAGAATATTATTTCGTCTTTATAAAGATGAAAAATAAAATTTTAATTAAAACGGAAATATTTTCTCCTATTTCTTCTCGTAGATTAACTATAATTTTCAATCTTTGATAATATGATAGAGAAAATCGATTTATTAATCAGGAATTAGATATTTGTCTTGTATGCATAGTACTGTAGTACATAAACAAAAAGGGCCAATCATTGGCGCCTATTCAATATTGACCAATTTGGAGCCGATAAAAAAATTATACGATTATACAAGGTTAACTATATATTAATATTCTTGTGTTTTAACATTTTNATTGGTTTAACCCGAAGGACTTGTATTTATGCTAGTGATCTGGTCGATTTTTGCCGTTCTTACCTTGAAATTCCAAAATTTTTAACCTGTATTAAAAATATCGGACAAAAATATCGTTAATACTGTACAGCAGGCTAGGAAAAGGGGCTCCTTGTGCGTTGATAAAAATAAAACATTGTTTCCGAAAAAAACATGAGCGAGTATTACGCGACATATCATTCCTTTTTTTCTAGAACAAAATAATTCAGATAATCATGATTATTCTCTTTGATAAAGTCAAAATATGTCAGTGCTCATTAGAAAAAACACTTATAAATGATTTTATGTGGTACAATGGTGCGTGTTCAAAGATAATAGTTTATTATTAATAAGTGAAAGACAAGAAATATCTGAATAAAGTTAACTGTTTTAGGACGATTTGAAATAAGGAATTTCAAAAGTCAAAAATGGGTATCGATGTTTTTGACCTATCTTGTAGAGAATTTTTTTTGGTCATTTTAAGAGTCAGGATTTTTTTTTATGAAAAATTTTCAAAAAAAAACGATTTTTCGGTCAAATTTTCGAGATTTTACAAGGAGTTCAAAAGCCGGATCTAGCGACTCCGTATGAAGAGCTAGAGTGCTAATTTTTTTGGCAAGTGAAAACTAAGCGTTTTTTAGGAAACCATTTTTTAAGGATTAGGGTCGGCGACTATGTGGTCGACCTTAAATAAGCGGTCAAAGTTCAAGGTGAATTTCAAAATCATCGTATAGACTTATAAGTACCCTCAAAAGAATCGGAATGGTCGATTTTCTCATGAAGTTGCTAGAGAGCAAAAATGTCAAAAATTTGAAGTTAATTTTAAGGTAATTACTGTGACTCGAACAGGCAAATAATCCTCGCTGACAATTTGCTGAATATTTTATTCGAAAGTATAGCTGAATTATGGCCAGACAGGTCGGTAAAGATTAAAACTCTGACAATGGATTTTTATAGACCAATAATCATAGTTACAGAATATTATTTCGTCTTTATAAAGATGAAAAATAAAATTTAAATTAAAACGGAAATATTTTCTTCTATTTCTTCTCGTAGATTAACAATAATTTTCAATCATCGATAATATGATAGAGAAAATCGATTTATTAATCAGGAATTAGATATTTGTCTCGTATAGTACATAAACAAAAAGAGCCAATCATTGGCGCCTATTCAATATCGGCCAATAGAGCTTTGTTAGCTTGAACGGTATGTTTCTTGACTAAATTGTTTCTTGACTAAATTGATTATTTCAAAATATGTAAATTATCCTTTAATTAACATTCTTATCAATCGACCCATTTTACACTTCTACCATGTAAATTTTTGCTGTTTACCGTCCTGTCTGGCCATAATTCAGCCATAATTTTCAATAGATTATTCAGCAAATTGTCAGAGAGGATTATTTGCCTATTCGAGTCACAGTAATTACGTTGAAATTAACTTCAAATTTTTGACATTTTTGCTCTCTAGCGAATTTTCAGTACATTATTGATACATAGTTGCTAATACGTTCATCAGAGGTACTTGCAAGTCTATACGATGACTTTGAAATTGACCTTGAGTGTTGACCAGTTTTTGCTCTCTAGCGACCTCACAGTATATAATTTACCCATAGTTGCTAATACGTTCATCAGAAAGTTGACCTTTCTGGTTTTTTGAGGATATTTTCAAGTCTCTACGATGAACTTGAAATTAACCTTGAACTTTGACCGCGTATTTAAGGTCGACCACATAGTCGCCGACCCTAATCCTTAAAAATGATATCCTTAAAAACGCTTAATTTTCACTTGCCAAAAAAATTAGCGCTCTAGCTCTTCATACGCGGTCGCTAGATCCGGCTTTTGAACTCCTTGTAAAATCTCGAAAATTTGAGCGAAAAATCGATTTTTTTTAAATTTTTCATAAACAAAAAATCCTACGTCTTAAAATGACCAGAAAAAAATTCTCTACAAGATAGCTTAAACACATTAAAACCGATTTTTTATTTTTGAAATTCTTTATTTCAAATCGTCTGTCAAAAAATAGCAAAGCATTTGAAATCTTTTTGACAGTTCAGATCTGGCCGGAGGGTTCTAATGAAGTTTACTATGCAGTAGTTTAAAATATAAATAAACGTTTAAATTCATATTATTATTGCACTTTTGTGTGTCACTGGAGGTAATGTTCGCAAATTTATTTTTTCTTATCCCCAATGCAATTCTATTCATCGAAAAAAAATTATTTCATTTGTATAGCAAATTGACTGAATGTATTTTAAAAAATAAAAATGTATGTCAACTCGTAGACTTGATTTCTGCCATCTAGCTGCCATTCATCATGTAATCGCATTTTACGACGCTTAATCATTAATGACAAGCTCAGTTATAAAGGTATCAATTAACTTTAAAACAAAATGACGTTTGTGCGTTTTTTTTTGAAAATTTTTACTGTATTACAGTAGTTATTTTTTGCAAAAACTTTTTGAATCACCAAATAAAACCTTTCATCGTAATCAAAAAAAATCCCAAGACTTTTTCTATTACCATTCTAGCCCAAAATGATCACGTTATTGACCGTAGTACATCAAGAAATAGGTAGGACAAGATTTGAAATAAGGCGATTTCAAAAGTTCAAAATGGGTTATCGATGTTTGACCCATCTTGTAGAGATTTTTTTTCTGGTCATTTTAAGACATGGATTTTTTGTTAATGGAAAATTTTCCAAAAAAAATCGATTTTGTCGGGTCAATTTTCGAGATTTTACAGCAGTTTCACAACCCGGATCTGCGACGCGTATGAAGAGCTAGCAGCGCTATTTTTTGGCTTAGTGAAAATTTAAGCGTTTTTTTAAAAACCGTTTTTAAGGCATTAGGGTCGGCACCTATGTGGTCGACCTTAAAAATAAGCGGCAAAGTTCAGGTCAGTTTCAAGTTATCGTGGAGACTTGAAAATACCCATCAAAAAAACCGAAGGGTCATTCTGAATGAACGTATTAGCAACTTCGGGTAAATTATTTACTGTAAGGTCGCTTAGAGCTGCCAAAAACTGGTCACATCAAGGTCAATTTCAAGTCATCTATGACTACAGTATATAATTTACCCATTGTTGCTTACGTTCATCAGGAAAGTTGACCCCTTCCGGTTTGTTTTTGAGGGTATTTTTCAAGTCTCTCGATGAACTTGAACATTGACTGAATTTGGACCGCTTATTTTAAGGTCGTCCACTAGTCGCCCGACCCTTAATCCTTAAAAAACTGTTTCCTAAAAACGCTTAATTTTCACATGCCCAAAAAATTTAGCGCTCTAGTATTCATACCCGCCGGTCGCTAGGATCCAGGAGTTTTGAATGCTTGTTAAAATCTCGAAAATTTTGACCGGAAAAATCGATGTTTTTTTGAAAAATTTTTATAAACAAAAAAAAATCCTACGTCTTAAAAAGACCAGAAAAAATTCTCTACAAGATGCGGTCAAAAACATCGATACCCATTTTTGAACTTTTAAATTCCTTATTTTAAATCGTCTAAGTCACTTTTAAAAAAGTGAAAGGTCTAAAAGTTTTTAAGATTTTTTTCACTAAGTAACACCAAAGTCCAAAACTATCACGTGACCTTCAAATTAAGGAATAAGGTTTTTGGTCAAGTTACATCAAATAGTACTCAAATTACGTCGAAAATTTTTTGAGAACTAATAAACACCATAATCTAGGAATTTTTGAACATACGGCCATTTTCCCAAAAGGTCACGTGATCTTATTTTTCAAGAAGAATAAGGATTTATTATGACATCATTCTCAAACCTTTATTTTTGGATTATTTCGTTTCACGTGATTTTATTCGAGGTTGTAGTGAGAAAAATCTTAAAAAGGTTTGAAATTCATCAACAAATGGTTTTTGAAACGCAATTTGAGTACTTTTCAATTACCGTATATGTTGTATCGATAATCAAATTACCGTCAATTTCAAAGTTCATCTTAGGAGATTGTTAATTACAAGTTGTAAAGTACCCTCAAAAAGAATCAGAAGGGTCGTTTTTGATGGAAATATTAGCAACTTATGGCGGCAATTATGTTTACTGAAGGGCAGCAAAGAGCAAAAATCCCCTGTGAAATCCTGACCCATTTTTGCTCTCTAGTTACCTTTAATACATAATTGACCTATAGTTGCCTACATTGCTTACATTGTAATTTTTTTATTGAGAAAGTCGACCCTTTGCCGTTATTTTGGTGGCTTTTAAGTTATACGAGAACTTAATTGAAACTTGACCTTGAACCCGAAATATAATTATTCCACAAGAATTTTAGAGCCATTTTACTAGAACATGTGTAAACAGACTTATAATATTTTTAGACAGAGCGATAGCTAAATTATTTGAATTAAATATGAGTATTCAAGTATAAATAAAGGTTTAATTTCATCTTATTGCACTTTTGTTATGTCCTGGAGGTCATTTTTCTCGACTTTTTTTTCTTGCTCCCCATTAAATGCCTTTTTCTACGTTTCAAAAATTTTTTTTTGTTTTTTCCAATTGTATAGCAAATTGGCTGAATTGGAGACAATAAAAAATATAAGTTAAGGATGAAACTTTGCTTATATATGGCTTGATTTTAAGAATGGCAGCTAGATGGCAGAAATCAAGTCTGGGTATAGACTCACTTTTATAGTCTACGAGTTAATAATGAAACTTTGCTTATATCGAAAATCCTGCCTATTCGTAAAATTATATGGAGCGTCATACTGTGATATGGCTCGATTTATAAGAATGGTCACTACTTGCCGGAAATCGAGTTTGGGTACAGATTAACTTCTAAAGTCTACGAGACTCGTAGTACGAGTTAACCTTAATGAAAATTTAATAAAAGTTGAATAAAGTATTATTTTTCAAATTACAATATTCTAATTTACGCAACGTTATGATTGGCGAGAAATGCTTTTGCTATGAATATTTATGGTTTTCAAAATTTATTTTTAATATTTCACATAATAATTTTTTACTACGAAAAATGTTAAAACACTCGGGATCCCGATCAAATCCCGATCCCGACCAAATTTTCAAGTTCAATCCAGATCCCGTCCCGACCTAAGTGAAAATGTCAATCCCGATCCCGTCCCGGTCCCGACCTAAGTGAAAATTGTCTGAATTTTAGTAATGGTAGCTGTTTTTTCGATTTTTGCCCCAGGGGTCAGCAATCTGGTTGAATGTGCCAAAAAAGAGTGTTTTTTCGACGTATTGATATAAGGCTTTTTCTGTGGAATTGACAGAAACGTCATTTTCGGAATGTAACAAGCCCAAGGGTTGGTTAACATCGAATCGGAAGTACTTTTTTGAATTTCGGCCTGATTGGCGTTAAATCGACAAAAAAGTGCGCGAAATCGACAATTTTGAACATAAAAGTGGGAATTAGAAAATTAAAATCCCATCAAAAGATTCCTTGGATACGATTTGGTCTCAAGCAAATCGTATCCAAGGAATCTTTTGATGGCATTTTTATTTTCTCACTCTCACTTTTATGTTCAAAATTGTCGATTTCGCGCTCTTTTTTTGTTGATTAACAGCCAATCAGGCCGAAATTCAAAAAAGTACTTTCCATTCAATGTTTACCAACCCTTGGGCTTGTTACATTCCGAAAATGACGTTTCTGTCATTCACACAGAAAAAGCCTTATATCAAAACGTCGTAAAACACCCTTTTCGGCACATTCAACCAGATTGCTGACCCCTGAGGCAAAAATCGATAAAACAGCTCCCATGCACAAAAATTCAGACAATTTCCTCTATTATCACCAAATCTTAAAACCTTCCGATATAAGCTCTAGGATCCTTATTTATTTGAAAAAAGCTGAGAGACTCGTTTTTAACCGCGGTTAACCAGATGGTTGGTCGGAGTGGTACTGAACTCTCAAATGGAATCGCGAGATCAAGGATAGATCTTTCATATCTATTGATTAGAAATGTTCTACCGTCATCAGTTCAGCCGTACCAAGCGTCCAAAATGTCATAAATCACTAACACCACCCCCTTAATAGAAAAACTCATAAAAATGGAAGGAAATCCTGACCAAGAAACCCGGGTGCAAAAGACTCCTCCTCCTATACTCCTCATAGTAGAAGAGCGAATGATACATTTTATTAAAGCCAAATACTAGGTGAACAATTTGATTGCTTATTTTTGTAGATTTCGGCTTAAATTTTATTTTATCGGTGAAAATATTTTGCTTAAAATCGTTATTTTCTGTGCTGCTAATTGATTAATTCATGATGTAAATTTTAGCTTGCCCTTGAATTCGATGCAGATCCAAATACAGTGGCAATTGCAGTTCATGGAATGGACAGATACGAGGGTTACACGGGTAAATACACCAAATACATTTTTATGGACTTTGTTGATGTGAAAATTGTAAATATACAACTATTTAAACGTGTTTATAACTTTGATATTATTGAACTCAATTTAGGCTGCCAACGCAAATTCAGCATTTGCGCTGTATTATATAATATAAAAATGAATCTCCAAAAAATTTCCTATTTAATGGCTTTCTTTATTTATTTCAAATAATGACATTTCATATAAATGCTCAACACCGTGGTGTTGTTTACACCACCAAATCCTAGAATCGCGTCTAGCACCTTCTGTGGTCATCGAGGACCTATAGTTGCTAATACCGTTTTCACAAAATCGATGCTTGCGCATGTTTTGAGCACCCCAAATCATTGATTTGAAATAATTCGAGTTTTCGGGCACCTCCATTTCTGGTGCTACACCACGTGATCTTGGTCCTCTATAAAAATTTTAGATGTCAACCTGGAGCAGAATTTTACGTTCTACCCAAAAAAATGAGTAAGCGTTACGAAATAAGATGAACATTTTGCTTTTCGTTGAAAAGACTAAAAAACAATTTTTGACCAGCTTAAGGGGGTACTGGTCGCTGGCTTTATGAGGCCTCAGGGGCATGATAAATGCTTCAAATGACCCGGGGTGATAACAAAGTGTACTACAGACCAAATCATCAAAAAAAAATTTCGCGTTTTTTTTATTTTTTTCGAAGTTTTTTTCAAAATGAACTAAAAAAATTTGATTCGTGGGCATTTTTTAAAAATTGATTCAGCCCACAAAACATTATTTTCGCACCTCTAAAGAATCCGTTTCAAAAAGTCGTTTTTAGTTCTCAAGCCTTTTAGGGATTACTCAAAATTGTGCTAAATATATTCTTTTACAAAACCTCTGACATATTTTCTGAACTGATCACTTCACAATCCTGATAATGACAGAATAAAAGTCGAAACGTTGATAAACTATTTGTTATAAAAAAATTACGTTTGCTTTAATTTAACAACTAAAACGTCAAAATATCATCTTGAAGCAAGCCAACTTTCTGATCAGTGTTTCAATGGCTTTCTTTTGAGCCTACTTACAAAAAAATCGAAGCACATTTTTTTTCGAAAATTTTTTCAAGTGACCTTCAAAAATTCATATTTTGAGTTTGGGGTCGAAATTTAAAAAAAAACGCTCTAGAGGATTTTTTATTTGTTTTGAGCTACTCAGTTCTTTTCATTTTATAATTTTAATTAAGAAATTGGCAGTAAAAATTGAAAACTTTGAATAGAAATTTAAAAGTATGGTCAAAATATAAAATTCTGAAATAAAATTTCAAAATATTAAAGAATTTGTACTAAAATGTTTAAATGTTTACTCACTTTGAAAAAATATAGTTTTTCAAATTAAATTATGAAACATAAATCTTTTTTTCAGGATTTTTTAGGCAATTTTAAAAAAGTTAATAATTTTTGAAACAAAATTTTTTGAAGTGTTTTTTATTTCTTAATTTAAATTTTCTTTGTGAACTTATATTTCGGATCTTGAATACAATTGCAAATTTTTTTTTGACAAATTTTAATATTTCTGTATAAATAATTAAATTGTTTAATCAATTTTTGAAAAAACTTTACATCCGATGATTGAAAGGAAAAAGATTTTCATTATTTAAAAAAAAATAATTTATCTCTAATTAATAACTTGATAAAAGATAAAAACTATTTTGAGCTTTTATGTTTTAAGAAAGTTTAAGAACAAACTTATGTTTCGAAATTTTTAACTTTTCAAATTTTGATAAATATCTAAGATACTTATTCGATTCTATCTTGTCGGCGAGTATTTCGATTTTATTTTTTTACATGTTCCTGAGTTTTTGTTTATCCTTTTTTAATTTAAGTTCTTAAAAAATCAAGCCAACCCAAATGAAATTTTCATGCTGTCAAGCAAAGCCAAAGAAATTTTTTTGCTAACAATTTCAAGAATTTTATTAAACTATTCGGAACCTTAAACGGTATGGTTACAAATCCAGCGAACAACTAACCGAGCTACTGAGACTTCATATGTTAATATATTTTTCTAAAATTGAATCCCAAAAAATATCTTATTTTGTCCTGTCTCGAGGGGACAGAAATATTTAAATGGCTGTTCTGTCCGAGAGATCGAAAATACTTGTCCTGTTCTTACCTAAAAATCCATGACAGGACAGGTTTTGCCGACCCCGGCTTGTCTGTGAGACGTTCGTAGGCTAACTTAATGGATGTCGTAATCATGCTCAAGAACAAATGTGATTTCATGTCAAATATTCATTTTAATAAACATTATAATTTTGGTGTATGACAGCTGTTGTTATTTGTNAAATCGTTTGAAGTTGATCCTGGAATTTTTTTGACGTAATTGAGTACGTTTTTTTCAAATTACTGTACAATTGGTACCATATATTTTTTTTCAAAAGTATCAAAATCATGCGAAAGACCCTCAAAAGATCGTAACGACTTCTAAGACTTCTAAATGCATTACAGTATGGCCTGCAGTTTAAATAGAGCCCAGATCTCCAAGAAGTATAGCTTCGAAATGCTGATGAATAAGAATGCGTAGGCGAGAGAGAAGGTGAGAAAATTGAATAATTAGCGGAATGGGTTTTTTAAATTTCAACGATTTCTGTTTGATTATTTGTGAAAATTGGCCTCCGGTTTAGAATAGAGCCCACCTCTAGAAGCCAAAACTTCCGAAAATATTAATTAATTAGAATCAAAAAAAGGTTTGCGAGTACGCGTAGGCGTGACTTCGTCTCTTGGTTGTAGACAACAAATGATATTAAGACAATAATTTCAGGTCATTTACGAGAGAATTTTGATGAAAACATGATAATAATTGTTAAATGGAACTAGCAGAAAACCCTTTGAAGTAACTAAACAGTAGTCAAAATATAAATAATCGTTGAATTCGTATGTTATTGCACTGCTGCCCGTCACTGGGGTACATTTTCTGCGAATTTTTTTTTCTCATCCCCATTAAATGCTTTTTGTTCATCGGAATTTTTTTATTTTTATTTTAATTGTTATTGCAAATTGGGCTGAATATTATTTTTAAGCTATTGAAAAAATGTATGTTTGATAATGAAACTTGCTTATATGCCTCGATCTATAGAATGGTCACTAGTTCCGGAAATCGAAGTCGTGGGTTACAGATTCGAATGTCTAAAGTCTACCGAGTAAAGAGACAATAAATTAAAAAAAAAATTCAAAATTTTTAAAAAAAAAGTTTGAAATTTTCCAAAAAATTTATTAATGTTCAACCAGTTTTTAATCGATAAAAGAGTTTTTTGGAATAAAAAAATAGTGTCGAAAATCTCTGCGAACAGAGTTTGAAACTCAAACTAAAGAATACAAAATAACAACAGCTGTCATACACAAAATTATAATGTTTATAAATGAATATTTGACATGAAATCACATTTGTTCTTGAGCATGCATTACGACATCCATTAAGTTAGCCTACGACGTCTCACAGAACACCGGGGTCGGCAAAACTGTCCTGTCATGGGATTTTTAGGTAAGAACAGGACAAGTATTTTCGATCTCTCGGACAGAACAGCCATTTAAATATTTCTGTCCCTCGAGACAGGACAAATAAGATATTTTTTGGGATTCATTTTAGAAAAATATTATTCATATGAAGTCTCAGTAGCTCGGTTAGTTGTTCGCTGGATTTGGTGAATGGCAACTAGTTGGCTAGAATCCAGTCTACGAGTTAATGTATCATAAATTAATTCTATAAAGGGCTCAAAAAATTACGACGCCCACCCCCTTAAGTTTGCTAAAACAAAGCACCTGATCAAGGAGATTCAGAAAATGAGCATAAAAAAAATTTTCAGTGTAGGATAGCTGCTCAAATTGAATTTTGAATACCCAAATTTTGATTTTCACCGTCCGCAACCTTTAAAAAATCTTTTTAGCATTATTCTTACTAAGTTCGATACTGCGCTTCTTTTAGGCCTACTCAAGTGTAACGGAGCGCAGATTCGCGATTTTTCAATTCGCATTTCCCACCCTACACTAACCGGTTGTACAACCAAGCGTTGTAAATTTCATCAATAATTTAGAAATGATAATCGCGCGACCATCCCATCAGTTGACATACGGAAAATTAATAGATACCAGAAAATTTAATAAATGATTCTGCCTGATTTTTCATGGAAAATTCAAAAAACCACTAAAATAAAATTTTGGACTTGATTTGCGGAAAATTTTCATAATATTTCTAAAAAAGTCCGTGAAAAATGACAAATAAAACTTTAATGATTTTTCAAACGGCGGTCACAAAATATGTACGCATCCATGAAAAAAGTTAAAGTCACTATTTTCTTTTAACCCCCAGATTTCAATAAAAAAATCAGAAAAAATTTTGGGCGAAAAATGCGGAAAATTGTCATAATGCTTTGATTTTTTTTGAATTTTTTACGAATTCTAAAATGAAAATTCGAACTCAAATCTTTCCTTAACCCCCTCACACACAGAACCATTTTGAAAAACACCTGTAGCTTAGATACCAAAAATCGCAGGTTACTTTTGAGAAATACACTTTTTAGGAAAATTTTTTTTGAATCTGCTTCATTTTCAATTTATGATCTGGCGTCTTTGAGTTAATTTTTATTTCTTTACAAGTGATTTTGATAAATTGCGTAGTTTAGGATTGATTTTCGGAAAACACCTTCAAATTGAAGACTGAAAATTGCAGGTTATTTCTGAGGAAGTCACGATTTAGAAAATTTAATTCGGAATCTCCAGGAGATTATCTCCTCCATTATTAATTTTTGTGTCTGAGTACATTCTACAATGAACATGCGTAAGGTGAGTACTTTGTTAAATGTCACTATTAACGGAGTATAAGTCAAATGTTACTATACGAATCGATTCAATTTTCGCGTGTTTACGCCTATAGTTATAACAGGTGAAAACGAGTAACACCTTTCGTCACGTGTTTTTCTGAGCGCCAATTTTCATTCGCGTTTTAATTTCAGAGAGTGGACGACAAGCAATAAGCGCGGTTGCTCTCTTTCGGCGGCCAATGAGAGAGCTCTGAAGAGTAATAACCTCAATTTGATAAAAATAATACTTAACCCTTGAAGCTCCAAATATGATTTATTGTGCAGAGCTCCTGCACACTTAAGTGGGCGACTTTGAGCTCTCATACGGATAACTACATTCATAAGAAAGCCGTTGATTATCATTTTTTTTTTTTGAAATTTCAAAAAGATTTTAAGAATTTTTTTAAAAAAATAAAAAAATTGTGTTTTTTAAATTAGAATATTAAAATTGTAAAGATGTCCAACTTAGCAAGGTAATCAATTAGATTTGAAAATTTTATTCAAATGCCGAAACTGAAGCAGCAAAGATTGGCTTGATCACTTACTTCTCATTGAAACGGAATATTTTCAAAAAATTTATTTTTAATATATTTATAATATAAATTTAAGTCTATCTTTATCTCAATGACTAAAGAACAATAAACTTGCAAGTTTACTTTCCCATAACCTTTTCCCAACGGAATCATCTCAAAAACGTTTACATCTCTATAGCGCAGTTCGAATCCCACTAATGTTATCTTATGATTGCTTGAGTGATTACACACCGATCAAATTTAGCGGTTCCAATATCAAGACCTTCTTGCTCGATAGGATCGGCAAAAGTGGGCAATTGGGCCGCTTTCGGCCCAGATGTCCAATATGCAGCCGCTGGCCAAAAAAGCCTCGACCAGGTCAGCCAGACCACAGCAAAATCGTGCACCAGCTTGGCCAGACCCAGGCGAAAAAAATAGGCCAGATATGGCCCAGCGCCTGGGCCAAAAAAAGCCTCGACCCGGCCCAGTCCAGACCCAGCAAAAACAGTGGCCCAGCCCCAGGAAAATTTTTCAGTTTGCCGATCCCTGCCTATGATACTTAAGACAGTCACTAAGACAACATCAGTGGGATTCGAACACGCGCTATAGAGATAGTAAACGTTTTTGAGATGGAGTTCCGTTGGTAAAAGGATAAGCGCCCCCCATAAGCGCCCAAAGTAGCATCCCCGAATGGCGTTTTGTGTGTGAGAGGGTTAAATAGATAAAAAAAAATATTTTAATGAGATGGACCACATTTATTCTGGTTGAGCTCACGATAATAAGCACAAAAAAATAAACTAACTAATTATTTTCGTAAGTTATATTGACTCCAGTCTGCAGAGTATATGCCACCCTCTTAACAATAAGTTCAAACAAAATGAAACTCGAAACGTTGTAGGGTGGTCTCACAGTTATCAAAAAATAGGTTTTGCCACAAGAGGGCGGCAAAGTTGAAATTTCAAATGCACACGGATATTTCATTATACATTAGATTTTCTTAATTATTGAACGAATGTGACTGTAAAATAACAATCTTCAATCGCTTCCGGCCAAATATGTTTTTTCGGTTTTAAACGAAAGTTTTGCCAAAAAACGTCTTTCTTAATTCAATCTTTTGACGAAGATATTTGGTTTTACATAGAAAATGTTTCAAATCTAATTCAAGTTATCCTTGAAATCTCCTCTTTGATCCCTTCGAGCCAATTTTTTCTAACGTCCTAGAACGAAAGTTATTCGCAAAAGCCTTGGCGTCGCGGAATTGTTTTATAAGGAAATTAATCGATATTATTCTATTTCAGCAAATTAACAAGAATGTAATCTGACGGTAAATTTGCAGTTATTTTTAAGTTTAAACTCTCAGTAGTTCTATTTTTATTTATTCCGAAGTGCTATCGAAGAAATTTCATTTAGCCGCTATAAAGCGCATGACATGTCATGACTGCAGATAGCGACGCGAGACCTCGACCAATCGTTTTTTTTTTGTTGATTTAGTTATGTATACATTTTTAACCCAAACTTTTTTTTGCGGTCACTAAATATGCAAATTTGGCCAAAAATATCATTTATTGAAAGAAATGACGAAAAAAAAAGTTTTATTTCAGCTCTGGATATGGCGGTGGAACAACGAGATTATTTGACATCAATCAACCGTGGAATTTTTTACTACGAGCAATGCATTGACGCTCTCTGCAAAGCTGGTGGAGTTCAACACAAAACTCCTGATGCCTGCTAAATTACTACTGCGAATCGCATGAATAAATTTGGAGAACAAAATTACGATTTTTTTGTGTTACACATTTTGATTTTTTTTCTTATTTCTGATTAGATACGAAAAATCGACATTTTTTACAGAAAAAATCACCTTTCACTTGGTCTGGCCTTATAATAAGGCAATTTGCGAGAAGAAGATTCTCTATTTCTTATTTCGTTATCTACATGTTGAAAAATTGATTTCAAAATTCGGCCATTTAAAAATTTTTCAAGATTCCGTCATTTTGGTGCAATCGAAAATTATTTGAATTCTAAAAACTCCGGATGCCTGCTAAATTACTACTACAGTGAAGTCCGTCTAACAGGACGCACATATGATATGGTCCCATACAATATTAAAGTACTGTCCAGCGACAAGTACTAGACTGTACCAAAAAATATGCCTTGATATGATACATATATCCATTATGATGCCCGGTAACACTAAAAACTTATTTGGCCTTTAAAAGAATAGGGAATAAGTTTTTAGTGTTACCGGGGCATCATAATGGATATGTTACATATCTGTCTTTTTATCTAAAATAAAAGTACTTTTCGCTGAACAGTACTTTTAATATTGATATGGTGCGTCCTGTTAGACGAACTTCACTGTACTAAATTACTACTGTTCTGCGAATCGGATGAATAAAATTGGAGAACAAAAATTCCGATTTTAGCCATTTTTTTAGATACGAAAAATCGACATTTTTAATAAGAAAAAATAAACCTTTCATTTGGTCTGACTTTATTGCGAGTATAATATTTTTTATGTAATGTTTTCAGGATTTCGTCATTTTGAAGCATTCGAAAATTGTTTGATCTTAAAAACTCCTGATGCCTGCTAAATTTCTATTTTTTCTTATTTTATGTAACATAACTGCTTTGGGAATGCCCAAAGAGATTATATTCTATAAATAGCACGTTTTGGCCTTATACGAGACTAATTTTGTGATGGGAATAGACATGGTCAGGGGGAGATAACTTTTGTGATAACGGTTCAAATCTCAGGTAAGTTAGAGAAGCGAGATATCTAGACAATGAGTCGCGTTATCAGTCGATGTCTCTTACACACATTTTTTCATTTAATCTTATCTTCTACTCAGACAAACTAATCAACTTTCCAAAAATAATAATATACTAGTATCTATACTAAAACAAAAAAGACGCCTAAATTCAATCGAAAAAGGCAAAACGTTCCATTTCTGATTGGATACAAAAAATTCACCTTTAACTTGGTATGGCCTTATTCCGAGTATAAGATTTTTGTATTCGTCGTATGATTATCTTAACTTAAGTTACCTAAAGGTAAATTTTATTTCGAAATTGGGCTATTTTTGAAGAAAGTCAGAAATGACGGAATCTTGACATTTTGATGCATTCGAAAATTATTTCAGTCCTAAATCGTCCTGATGCCTGCTCAATTACTACTGCGAATCGTATGCATAAATTTGGAGAACAAAAGTTTCGATTTTTTTGTTATTTTATTTCTTTCTCAAAAGAAAAATTGTACAGTAGAGTCAGAGTCAAAGCACGAGAATTCGCCGATTGAAATTTGCGAAGTTGACGTCTATTTTTTTAAAACATGAGCTGAGCGTAATCCACGCATGAGCTGAAGTGGCCAACTCAGTCGGTTTCTGATCTCAGCTTTTGATTGGTCGGCAAAAATATTTTTACCTTTAAACAGCACTCGAAAATAACCAGAGAAAAAAATTGTATAATTTTCCATTGAATTCTCATGCACTACAATTGATTAGTTGAAGGAAACTTTAAAGACTAATGTTTCCTAAAAATAAAGTTAAAGTGATCGTCGAAAGATTCTCCATGAAAAAATTTTAAATTTTTTTCAGGTTTAAATTACAAAAGCTTTAAATATACAGGCATTGATCTATTGTAAGCTATTTATAAAAAGGCACAACTCTCAGGTGTATCTTTAACAACATAAAACCCTTGTACTATGATTTTTGATAATGAGCGTAAAAGCGCAAAATCCCATTTTGTCCACTATATTTTTATGGTCATTGGAAATTCCCACTTGAAAAAAAAGTTAACAGGGGGCAATTTTCGGACGGATAATAAATTTTCTTAAGATCGTAAAGCCAAAATTCTTATTTTTATATCAAAATAACCAGGTAAAATTATTTGCATGTCGATTTAAATTATGTTTGTTGATCAAAAAATAACCTTACCTTCAATAATTTAAAATTTAGAACGAAATTGCGGTTTTTGTTATCTTTTCGCCGGACAATATTCTTGCAATATTTATAGAATTTAAATTAATTTACGATCAATTTTGCTTCAGCAAAAATTATCAGAATCACCGGAAATTTTTTATGGAAAAAAACGACCGGGCGGTATGAAAAAACAAATTAAGAATTTTATGAAGTAGTTTATCATATTTTTTCTCCAAGCAATTAAGTCTAGGGCCAGTAAAACAACTGGGATAAAAATACCATGAAAAATAACAAAATTTCCCGATAAATTTTTGAAAGAATATCAATTTATAAAGAAAAAACTGAGCAGTTTTCTTTATTTGAGTGAAGATTTCTTTAACACGGTTTTTTGTGCAATTGAAAAAAAAATTTTTTGATCATAAAGATACGAAATGAAATTTGAGAACGCAAAAATTTAACAAAATTAACTGATAATTCTGTACAATAGCATAAAATAGACCAATGGCATTATATTTATAATTTACAATTTTATTTCGAGCAGCAAAAATCGGCTATATTAACAAATTATTTGATAATGCGAAAGTAAAGAAAAAACACAGAAAGATTGGAATAAGAAATGCTTGAACATGGTTGTAATACCCGATTCTAAAAAACTTTCAGAATTGATATTTTAAATAAGAATATTTGTTTTGCATCATCAAATATCAGCGCTTGTCATTCTTGTAAAATTTTGGTTTTCCGAACTGATCGTGAGACGAGTGTCCAAGGCGAATATTGCCGTCTGTAATGTGACCCTGGCGAATATTGCTGTCTGGAATTTGACCCTGGTTTGGAGGAAGGTATGTCATCTCATATTCATCACGGTAACCTCTGAAACATAAAAAATAAAGATTTCTTCCAGATAAATTTTGATCAGAAGAAAATATTGAAGTTAAAGATAAAATAGCTCAAAAACGAAGAAAAAATCAATAGACAAGTGTGTAGTTACAATATTATGGTTTTTGTCAACAAAAATAATCTTTGAATATAAAATTCTATGTCCGCCAGTATAGGAATTCACCGGGTTTCCAAATACCTGAACGCCAGAAAACCTGCATTTTACTTAAAAAAAACACATTAGCTTTCATACATTTTCCGATCAGGCCAGCTATGAACTCACATTTAGTGTTTTTTCAATATTTTTTTTAGTAAGATCTCCTAGTAGTAAGAAATTGCAATTCTAAAAAAATTTATCTTTACATTTGCAGTCACCACAAAAAATTGCTAGTCTTTGAAAATAAAATGTTCAATATATTTCAAAAAACATTTGGTCTTTTCAAGAAAATAGCGTGGGCAAATTTTTTGGTAAATAATTCAAACCCGCCCAATATTTGTGAACAGATTTTTTTTATTATATGCATTTGTATACTTTAGTATAAACCGGTTTTAGTTTGAATTTTTGGACTTTTTTTTGTCATTTAACTTTAATTCTTCCCGCTGCGTTAAGAACTGTTTAATTTAAAGTTATTTTAATCCAAAGTTTAAACTAAAGTTGAATCATGAACATTACCTAACACTTGGTGTTGGTCGTAGAAGTACTGGAACTGATCGAATATATTCGTCATATTTCGCCGTATTTTGATCGTTTGGATTCAAAAACCGCGGTTCATGGTTCATTCGCGGTTCAAGCTGTGGCTGATTCACTATTTCATCGGTAGAACTGAAAATTCAAATATTAAAATTTAAAAAAAATTATGATTTTTTCAGTGTCAAATTTTTCAAGGTCAAAAACCTTTCGCTGTGGTGACGTTCGATATGAACCGGTGTATCGTATGGAGCACCAATTTCCACACTAGAATCGGTTGAACTCGTCTCGTCTGGCTTCAAATCTGACCCTTCCATGACGTTTTCGAGGTCAAGGTCGGCCACGTCACCTTCATCTGATAGACAGGTTTGGATGAGTTTTCGCCCGGGCTTGGAGTTGAGAATTGGCTGGAATTTTTCGGTCGAGAAGGTATATACATGGCCAGTTTCGGATGCGACCAAGACCATAACCTTATAAATAATTTATAAATAATTTTCATATGAAAAATTAAAATCGAATTTGTAATGGTTTTTTAATGATTTTTTAAAGTTTTCAAAATTTAATTTTTGGGTGTTTTTTTTTATTTTTGAAAGTTTTGCAATTTAAATGTTTAGAAACTTTAATTTCGATTTTTATTGTGTAATCTTATTAATAAGATTCTAAAGAAAATTCGGTTATGAATCGAAAATTGGATTTTTTTGAATTTCAAAACAAGATTTACTTTTTGAAAATCTCTTCAAGGTAATTTTTTAAAAATCTAAATTTCAGAGTTTCGAAAAACTGGATTTTAGAAACTTTTTCCAATTTGTTTTAAGGGGGTATACGACTCTGATTTAATAAAGGCCTTAGAGGCATTACAAATGCTCCAAATTGATACGGGGTGATAATTAAGTGTACTAACAACCCAATCATCAGAATTTTTTTTTCGAAATTTTCGCATTTTTTCTTTAGAACTGAAGGGTATCCCAGTCCCTAATTTGATATATTCTCGATAAAATATTAGCCAAACACTGCTTCAAGGATATTATTCAGATTAGCAAGTTTGTAGAACTAGCCTTCAGCTTGCGTCATAAATGTGACAAAACTTTCTTGTATGATTACACTCCGTGACACATAAGCGAAACAAGAAGACATGAGAGGCGGCAGAAACGGAAAATCTATTCCGTCCCAGGGTTTGTAGGTATGCAAAAACTTATTTTAATACAACCTGTTATATTACTATTCAAAATTTATCCAGTGGCGTTTTGTGTCGATAAGTGCTATATTATCTAAACTGCAAAACCACCGTTTTTTGGCATTATCTGTCATGCGAACAAAATCTATCTCCTCAGGTTAAATTGTTAATATAGCTCATTTTGCAAAGCTAGTTCAAAACAAATAGAACTTTAACAGTGGCGTTTTTTAAAGTGTTTACGAAAAAAGTGGTATTATAGAAATTTTTGGAAATTATACCCTTTGATTATGTTTTCCCAAAATTGTCCTTTAGAGGACAGACCAGAAATTCAAAGCGTAGGTGGTGGCCATATTTTCCCAAATTGTCCTTATAGAAGGTGTCCTTATAGACAGAAATCACAGTAATTTGTAGATCTATCGTTTGTAGATCTATCGTAGATACTAAAGTTTTCAGTATAATTCACCGAGAAAATGACAAATCAGAGTCGTATACCCCCTTAAATAGAGGTTTTGAGATTAAAAAATTAAATTTTCGATTTTTATAAAACTGGATGTTTAATTTAAAAGTTTAAATATAAATACCTGACTGCCAGTGAGAGTTGCTAGCTCGTGTGATTTCTTCATCAATCCCGCCTTTCTTTTTGAAAATGTTGTACATCTTTTTTGTTTGTCTTCAATAAACTACTTTATCGCCGGTTAATAAAAATTTAACATAGCTAAACTCCTGGCCTCAAAGTTCTTTAAATTTTCAATATTTAAAATGTACGTTTAAATTGTCAGTCAGGAATTTGTTCTAAGGCAGCTTTTTAGGTCATCCCACTCATGGACACAAGATAATTTTAAGGTGCGCCGGTTATGATTAAATTTCCACCTCTAGAAAAACTTTTTTGTCAGAATTTTGTAGCAAAAATCATTTTTTTAATTTGACACCTCAAAATTTTGTGAGAAAAGGAAATAATGTAATTTGACTATCTTAAGGGAATCATATAAAAAATATTAATGCGACAACTTTTCTTTTCAAAAACTGCACAGGTGAGTATATTTTCCGGTCAAACGGTCTCTGCAGCTAAAAAGACAAGAAAAACTGTTATTTGACCCCCAAAAGGTATCATATTATCATCATTTCTTCAATTCTTTCTGGGGGTCAAATTACAGTTCTTCGTATATTTTTTGTTTGTATCTGTGGGGACCTATTGACATGAAATATAATCGCTTCCAAGAGTAAAGTGATCGCATTAATATTTTTGTCATATCATATTCCTAATACGGGTTGAGTTTTCAATTTCTTATGACTTTGGCTTGACTAGCTCTTTCGTCCAATCAAAAAGAGGGAGAATTACCGAAAGGTACAGGGGGCCCAATAGGTCCGGCCCAATATTTCCGAATGTTCCCCATATTTCCGAATTTTTTTGCCAAAAAACTTTCGGAAATATTGCCCCCCCCTGTAGCTGTTTTTAAAGGACACAAAGAAATATTCTGACGAATTCGAAGCTCAGAAAAAATCTAGAAAGTTTCAAAATTCTCTGTAATCCGATTTTACCGGTTGANCTATGTTTGAATTTTGGTCAGGTACACGATGCAGAAAACCGTTTGATGATACCATGTCTGAGCTTCGACTTGGTCAAAATATTTATTTGTGTCCTTTAAAAAAACAGCTACCTTATCTTTTTTTGGTCCACTCAAAACCATAAAAAAATGAAAACTCAACCTGTATATTCAAATTACAGTATTCCGATTTTTCAAGAATTTTTTTTTAAGGTGTCATATTACCAAAAAGTCACACAAACAACTCCAATTATCTTGTTTGTGAACAAACGTCATGTAGTGAAAAAGTGGGTTGGCCTTAAAAAAGCTACCTAAGTAGATATCATCCATTACCTCAATTTTGATTTTCACTCGTCCACGAGTCTTCTTCTCGCCGTTGTGTCCGTTTCCTTCTCTGTTTTGTGTTTTCAATCTTTTCGCCTCCGAAGTAAATTCATCTAACGAATGACGCTTATATCCAGGTATCATATTTGACGACATTTTCGATCTAGAAAGTTTCGAGGTTTAAAAATAATTATTATTGAAATAGTGGGCTTCTAAACATCAAATACTTTGAAACAGTATTGATTTTCAACATGCAATTTTTTTATAAATTTCTTAATTGCGTTTTTGAATTTTTCAAGGAAATTTTTTTAAAGTTTTCGAGAAAATCTTTTTTTTTTCTTTTTTTTGCGTGCAACTGTTTCTTAAAATTGTAAGTAAGTGAAGCATACCGCGCGCCGCCATAAAACTTATTTTTCGGGATTTTCCTATTATTTATAATTTTTTGAAAAGGTCTGAAGTTTTTTGTTTAGAAGCTCACTGGTCAAAATTCGTTCAAAAATAAAGTGGTGATTTTTTACAATAACAGTTTTAGAAGTTAATAAGGACGCGATTTTGAAAAAACGTCCCTCATACCATAATCACTCGTTAAATGCGTCTATACCACTAGCAAAAATAAGTTAAGGAACAACAGTTAAAGAATTGATTAGTCACAGAATTTTGGGTTATTTCTAAACTTGCACCAATTGAAGCGAATAAATAAATAATAAAAATACTGATAGTTATCTATCGAGGCGGCGGTATCCTTTGCATCGACTTTTTCTTGAAGTTTTAAAATTTAATAAAAACGCAAAAAAAACTTATTTTCAAAAAAGTCGATTCTGAACACATTTTTTGTAGTAGTTAAAATCGTTTTTTTTTGAAAATTTGAATTTTTAAACATTCGATGCGAAAGATACCTTCACCCTCTATTGATCATAAGGACACCACTATATGTGTAAATGCTGGAAATTAAAAATTTGACCATTTACGAAGAATTTTTTTTATTCGAATGGTCCGACCATGGCAATGGCTTCGATTTCGACTAAAACATCTTTTGGTAATCGAGCTACTTCGAAACACGCTCGAGCTGGATATGGCTGTTTGAAATATTCGGCGTAGACAGCGTTCACGAGGGCAAAATCGCCCATATCCTTCACCAAAACAGTCGTTTTGATAACTGAAATTAAAGAATTGTAATTTTATTTGGCTTAAATGGCGTAGTTTTTATGCAATTTGAAAATTAAAAAACATGCGAAAAAAACTTTTACTCAATAAAATGTTAAATTTTTAAAAATGAGCTCTTAAATTTGGTGGCGTGAAAAATAAAAAATTGAAAAGAAAAATGTTAAAATATCTAAATTTCAATACTTTAATTTTTTCAAAGTTCGAAAATCTGATTTTACAAAACAAAAATTCGAAAGTTTATTTGTTGTGTTGAAAAAGAATTATTTCGTTTTTATGCAATTTCAAAATTAATAAAAAATAAGAAACAAACTTATCCTCATTAAAATGTTAAATTTTCAAAAATGAGCTCTTTAATTTCAATGCGATTTTAAAAAAGTCTGATTTTAAAAACAAAAGTTCGAAAGTTTAATTTCTTAACTGAAAAAAGACTTGTAAAAATTCTAAATTCCAAAAAAAGGTTTCGTCAGGTGTAAAATGTTGAATATTTTAAATTTGAACAAAAATAAACTTGTAAAATCTTTTTACAGTTATAAATTACATTTTCGAAAGAAATTAACTTTTTAAGTAATTTATCAAGATAAATTCTTAATTAATTTATTACCGTTAGTGAAATCGCAGTCCTTGAGTTTGAGGATGGCTTCCATGTTTTTAAGAACTTGATGCGTTTGCGCTTCGACTCCTCCTTCAACACATTTCATCGTTTTTGGGTCAAATCCAATTTGTCCTAAAAAATAAATTTATGTTTATTAAAAAAAATATTTGATAAGAAAAAAATTGTAAGCAAATTTTTGAAATCCCAGTGAAAATTTGCACCAGAACTGATTTTTTTTACCTGAAATATAAATAGTTCGATCGACTCTGACAGCCTGGCTATATGGTCCTACAGCACTTGGTGCATCATCAGTATGAAGAACTTCTCGGCAGATTTTTCGTTCGGTCATCTTGGCAGCTTTTGGGGCTTTCGTAGCGTTAGAGGATGAACTAAAAAGTAATAAAATTCAAAATTTTGGAAAATTTTGTTCGAAGGGTTATGATAGAAAAGTTCAAATAATATCGAATGATTGAATTTTTTGATCTGGAAGTAAAATCATAAATGAAAATTTCAATTTTTCGAAAGAAATGTTGGAAATCACCAATTGTTATTTTTATAAAATAAACGGCGGTGGTATCTTTCACATTGATATTTCTTAATTAAAAAAATTTGGTAAAAACTTAAAAATTATTTTTGCAATTGTAAATATATTTTATCATGCAAAAGATACCTTCACCAAATTAAACTATGTTCGCAGCGAATAAAAGTCAAATTTTTAATACCGAACATTCTTTAATAATCGCCGCGAAAACACAAAAGATCTCGAGTTCATCTTAAAAAATTGAATTTGTATAATAAGGATTGACAAAAAAAATGCATTGTTAAAAAAAATTTCCAATCAAAAGGAAAAGGTGATTCAGATTTTGTTATCATTTCAATAACCATCTCTAGTAGAGATTCTCTATGAAAAAAATTTTGGTCAGATTTTTGATATGTGAACTAAACATTTTCATGAAAATTTTAGGCTGAACTTTAAGCCACATTTTTTCATACGCCTTTTTGAAACTTTAATATCAAGTAACAAAAATCTGTCAAAATTGAAATAAACTTGTTAATAATTGCAAAAAAAGAATCAAGGTTAATATTCACACTACAGTAGATAACTATAATAACAGTGACTTCATCGAAAGTTAATCAGGGGCAATGGAATCATATAAAAGTTAATTCAAAATAAAAACTTTTCTACGAGTAAATGTTTTAATAGAAATATTTAAACCAAAAAAATTTTGAATAAAAATTTTAACTATTTTTTTGAAGTTCAAATGATATTGAATGCTGGAATTTTTGATCTATAGAATAATTTTAGAGATCAAAAAATTCAATTATAAAATTTTATTTGAATTTCAAAACAAAATGTGTTCTTAAATTTTTTTTAATTCGACGATATAAACTTTTCCCACTCAAATCCTTGGGAAATTTCAAGTTCCAGAGAAATGTTAGAAATCACCAATTGTATTTTTTTATGAAATAAACGGCGGCGGTATCTTTCGCATTGATTTTTTTAATTAGGTGAAAACAATTTTTTTGCGTTTTTTGTCGAATTCAAAAACCAAAAAAGTTGCAATGCTGAAGATACCTTTACCACCTATTTGTTGAAAAATGAAAGTAAAATTTTAAACTTCTTGAAATTAACTCGTTAAAAAGTTATTATTTGTATATTTTAGCTATTATGCTGGAAAACAAAAAAATTCAAGTTCACAGGTTAAATTCGTTAGAAATTGAATGAATCACAAAATAGAAAAAAAATGAATCACCAAACCGTACCTTTTACGTCTTGGCATAACTGAAGAATCTAAAATAGTACAAAAAAATCATCATTGTTTTTCAAGTACTAGATAATTAACTGAATAACTGTACAAACAAGTGGTGAATTAGAATGAATTTTACAAGGAATTATCTGTGAGTAGTATCCGTAAGGTTTAAAGTGGAAAGAAGAATGGCCAGTGGAAATGGTTGACCTTGAACTTTATAAATCTCTGTTTTTTTCTATGCTCGAGGTGTATTTAAAGGTCAATCAGGTCTTTTGAGAGGTCAGTCATTATGATTCATCAACAGCAGAGTCTCTGAGGGCATCTGTTTGGCGACGTTTAACCTCCATATGAGACAAGTACTCTGTCAAGGCAGTCAGCTTCTGATTCTCAGTCTAAAATTATTATTTATACGTGTGGAAACTAATATGTTTTTATTATTAAAGTGAGCCAACCAACTTGCTGAATAATTATAAAAAAATAATATTAATTCCGGAATTAAAATAGTAAAATTCGCTAACAAGCCTATTTTTGGGGGTTTTTGGATTATTTTTTTATTTAAATAATTATCAGTAAAATTTGCCAATATCGCTGAAAATAACATACACAGTTTTACAATTTTTAGCTAAATTCCTGCCAGTTCCGATATCGCCGAAATTACGTGGGCGTTTCAGGTTTTTATCACAAATTACTTTGAGTGCGTCATGAATGACGTCATATTGCAAGATTAAAATTTCCAAATATATTTTACAATTTTTATTTGATTGAGTTTGGTGGAGTACGTAATTCTACACATTTTGGTATTTTACTTCTATTGAACCTATTGTAAAACTCTTTATAAAATTGAAACCCTTTTCAAATTCCTTTTCAAAAGTTTCATCATACATTATATAAAAACCTCGAAAAATTAACCTAGAGTTCACATTTTATACTGATGAGGTTTAATAAGGTGTCATTAAAATATTTTAAAGGCCTTATATAAAAGACTCGATTCCGTTTAGTTGCTAAAGAAAGCGTTAAGGGGGTAACCGACGGAGGCTATATCTCGAGACTCAGAAGTGATAGGAAGCTAATTTTAGTTGCATTGTCATTTTCGTGGCTGGTTTGCTCCCAAAAATATATA
>SCLH01000829.1:135830-171885 GCA_004367855.1 Oikopleura vanhoeffeni
AAAAAAAATCTGATATTGTTCGACGAAATGCCATTGTACCAGCGAACATGCGCAAAAACACCCATTTATTTTGGAAATTTCTCTTAATAACAAGAAATTTGAAAATCAGGGCACGCACGGCTGTTAAGCTTACAAATTAAAGTTAATACTGAAAAAAAGAGAAAATTTTGATATCCAGGAGCTAGATGTAGTTGTACCAAAAAATGGAAAAAATCACTTTTTGGACCGGTATACCGGCCGGTCCGGTAATGCAAAAAACTTTCGACACCATTTTTTGAAAATTTCAAACAAATATCTCCTAGAATCCAAAGTTTGAACTCAATACGAATTGCGGTTAGCTCAGGACTAACGTTTGAAAATCAGTAAAACCCGTCGGTTACCCCCTTAAGTTAATCCATAGATTTAAATAGGTGTAGGGTAGGAAATTATTTTTTTTTAGCTTGAAATGTTTGATAATACGGTACTTGCCCAGTAAATAAGATGGTACACTGCACATTTGAACAATTTTAGAAGACTATTTGAGTTGGGCAAAAAATATAACTTATGCTGCATAACTCTTATTTTACATAACTCAAACATGTCAGTCAAACTTGTTCCAGATTTTAAAATGCGATGGGCGTATCTTACCAGTTTACTCAAGGTCGCAAGTACCATATTATTAAACATCCCACGCTGAACATTTGATAATTCTCTACCCTATTGGAAAAGTGATGATTTATAAACTTTGTTCAGATACGGTTTGTGTTCAAAATTTTCGCGATATTGATTATTTATATTTTATTATTTAACTTTTATATTGATTTTAAATAGCTCTTTATATTTCTACAAAATTTGCACATATTTGTACAAAATATAAATGAGTCTGAAATGAACTAAAATTCTAATTATTTGTTGGATTTTTGAGAGATAAACTATATCGATTACGGGGCCTCCTGCCACATATTAGGTAGTTTTTTAGCCAAAATTTTTATATTATTTGGTTTTTGAAAACGACTCATCTGATTGAGTTCTTAGATAGCGCAAACTGAGCACAATTATTTAGAGAAAAATAAATTTAAAAAAAAAATCGAATCCGACCATTGTTTCCAATTTTTAACCAAAACTGATAATTAAATAATTTCAGTAATCTTAGAAAAAACCAAAAAATTAGGACCAATTTATTTTTATTTCATTATTCACTAAATATTTTTGCTCAGTTTGAGCTATCTAAGAACTTAATCGGGTGAGTCGTTGTCGAAAGCCGATTTAAATAAAAATTTTGGCTAAAAACTAGCTGATATGTGCCAGGAGGCCCAGTAATCGATATATTTTGTATTCTATAGATAGTATTTTATTTGAATTTTTGGTTTACCAGCCATTTTCAGTGTAATATAATAATTGCCTTATTTTCAGCCTTCGGCCGATTTGTAAGTAAATTTCATGAAAATATAATATTACCATTATTTACCCCCCCATTTGTATATCTCATCATAGTAACCTTTGCTTCAAAGAAGCATTGTGTTATAAGGTCATAAAAATTTGAATTTATAAAAGACCAACTGCCATATATGCCTAAAAAGTGTCCAGCTTAAAAAGTTCAAACTAAAAGTTCATCGGGTTTTTAAGCTGTTACCATATAAAAATCACAGCCATGATTTAGGCCAATAAAAGCTTATATCATCTCTATTTCTCACTTTTTCTTAACATCGGCAATTTTTTGTCCAAAATTCCTTATTTTGAAATATATATTTTTTGATAATTTACTGAAAAAGGAAATTTACTTAGTAGGGGTAGAGCAAGTGATTCGCGTCTGTTTATTTCGCGCGAGAAACTTGACTAGAGATAGAGAAGGTGTGTCCTCCACTACTTGGCCTCTTAATCTCGAAAATATCGTTAAATATTGATCAGTTACGTCTAATGAACTTTCAGAATTATGTTTGCCCTCTTATTCTCCCTTATTTTTTGCATTTTTAAAAACAACTCTAGCTCAAGTTAGGGGGTTAGCTAGAACGTTCAAAATAACGATTCTATTTTGATCATGTGCTACGTGCAACTCTGACCGATTTGTACTCTGACCGAGCGAACACACCCCCTCCCGAAACTGGTGCCATCGTAAATCAAGAATAGTTAAGGGGGTACCGGATGGATTTTACTATTTTTAGAAATTTTCTGAGCTCTCACCGTATGATACCGTATGATAGTTAAACATCGGATCTAGAATTGCCCTCTATTTTTTGGTCCGCTGGAAGCCCTATAAAAATTTAAACTCAACCTGATGTACCAAATTTGTACTGTCAAAGTTTGTCTCTATATTATTATAGTTTTTGATATGCATTCATAAATGGAAATCATGTAAAAGACTATGGAAAAAAACGTCCGCTTAGACGCACAAATATTTTGAAATTTGAAAAAATGCGTAGGTTTTCGCCATAAAAAACGCAAAAAGACACTAAAACGTCCGCTTAGACAACTTAAACAGCAACTTAAAAAAGGGATTATGATGTTTTTATGAAATTAATCCGAAATCTTAAAAAATGGAACTTTTAAATTTATACACCCAAGTTTTTTATGTTTGGCTTAGTTTGTTCTTGAGACGTGCTCAAAATAAAAGTATGACAAAATTTGGCATAAATACAATTAAAAAAAAATATTTTAATTCGAAATATTTTTTTTCATTTATCAATAATTAGCTTACGGAATTTTAAATGGCTAAAAAATGAATGACAGCTGATGTCTTGATGATAAGATACTGTCGATTATTTGAAAATTAAAGACATTGGAATCTTTTTTTGTCTATATTGTTTTTGTAAGCAACCCCATAAAAAAATTTGCATCCAGCAAAAATGATGTATATCACTTATGGATTAAAAAGATATAGCCCTTGTCGGGTACCCTCTTAGTTGAGGTCTAATTAAAACATTTAGGCAGGATGATTATTAATAAACTGATTCAAAAGTTTTGAATCAAAGCCCTTTGGAAACCCCAAGTGAGATTATGACGTATTTTGTTGTAACTTGTCAAGCTTCTTAATCGTAATAATACAGTTTAGATTCATTTATTGATTGTTTTCTGTGGTACCGAATTACAGTAGAGTATTATGTACAAAACGCTGTTTTAGTCCACATTTACTACTTTTCAGGGGTTGACTTAGTCAGGATTTTAAATTGTAATATATTTTCTTTACCTATGCACATGGCGAAAAATTTCACTGCGGGGCTGTCCCTTTAAACGCACGCTGGCAGGAATTTTCACGCCGAAGCCGTCCTAACTACCTGTCCATTTAAACGCACTCTACTGTAGATTTATTCAGATAGCAAAATCATAAGCCTGTTAACTAAGATATGAATGAAAAAATTATTGCTATACGACAATGTTCATAACGAGTTTTTAAGAGCAAAAGACAAATTTAAATGCTCCTTCTTTGTTTTCAGAATACCTTCAGATAAATTTTAAACCTTAAATCTTTGTTGTTGAAACGTTGACCGAATATTGTTCTCAAATATTTTTCATATTCAGTGAAAACGACGGGCTTGTTTAGGTCAATAAACGTGATTTGAATATTACGATGCATGGCGATGTTGTTGTTACACATCGAACTAATAAAACGTTTACATTTTTTTATTATAATCGTAAAATGTTTCTTTCATGGCAATACCTCTTCATCAAAAACCTTGAAATGATATTTGTCAATGACCTTTGTCGGTGACCTTGTCAATGAATTTAAAGGGGTGGTTGTTGCTAAAAAGCAAGATAAGAAACGAGCTTATAAAACAGATGAAGTAATTTCTTTAAAATGTATCTCCTCCGTGAATTTCGAAAAATTCTTCAATTTGGCTCCAGCATCATTCAAAAACTGTTATGAACTTGTATGAATTATCGGGAGATTTGAACTTTTTTGACCTAATTATACATTTTATATCTCAATGTTCATATTATAACAGGTCAATAAAACTTTAATTATGTTATTAAAAGTTCTAAAACACCAAAATTACATTATCCAAAAATGATGAAGTGGAAAAAAATGACCAGAATTTTTTAACTACTTATATGTTTTGGTAACTTAAAACTTACCGCCATTTTTGACCTAATTTTGCTGAAAATTTAGAGTGGTGAAAGAGAAGATACGATTTATCACAGAACAAAAAATCAGAAAGAAACCCGCACATTTGCCATCCGAGCCAATCTTTTTCATTTTTTCTATCCATAGTATAAGGCATTACTATAATTGTAAATGGATATACAATACGGATGTATCTGTAAAAATATGTCATACAGGGGGGCTGATATCGCCGAAAGATACCTACGCAATTTCACGATTTTCAGCTCAAATACTTCCAGTGCCAGTATCGCCGAATGTGCCAATATCGCCGAAAATGACAAATATCGCCAAATTTTTTGAGATTTTATCACAAATTACTTTGTGGGGTCATGAATGACGTCATTCTCATCATTGAATTTCCCAAATTCACTCTTTTCAACTTTAATTTGATTGCGTTTGGTGGAGTATTAAATTATACGCATTTTGATGATTCACTTCATTCGAACTTATTGTGAAACTCCGTATAAAATCAAAAAAAAATGTTTCACTTATGACGCCATTTCAAACGCCTACACGTTTTTCATTTTTTGAACAGAAAGTAATTTCTGTCTCTATTTTGTTGGCAAAAAACTTTCAGCTATATTTGGCCCTTTGTAAATTATAACTTATCATTCATAAGTTAGGAAATTATATTATTCCTAATTATTATGAGTCTAATAATTAGATATTTTTATAATCCTGGATTCTGATCAATCAATAAGGTCTTTTTTTAATAATTGACCGATTGAAGGAAATTTTAAGCGAAAAATTGGCGTCTCGTTGAACTGATACTTAATGATTCAATAAGTGATGATTGGCATTATATTCTCCAAGAAATGTCAATTTGAAATTTACGATTCTAGTCATGACTCATACTTAGGATAGGAAAAATGACAAAGATGGGCTAAAATCACAAGGGTGCTGTTTTTGTTTTGTTAATGGTAGTTTCCTTAGATATGTGTTTACCAAAATCAGACGAGAAGTTCAGCCACGAATGAGCAGTTCGTGTATTTATTACTAAATAGTATAATTATATCTCCAAAAAAAGTCTGGTCCATATAAGGACCAAGTTCATACTAATAGAATACCGCTAAAGGGTCACCATAGAACAACAATTTAAATCTCTCCTTTCTCGTTATGGGTTTTTTATTTACCTTGCATCTTTCCTCCAACCTTGCCAACTCCTCGTCTTTTCCCTCTAAATTTTTAACCAAAGTTTGATGTTTTTCAAGGAGTTGTACTGCTTCAAGACTGGTTAAAAACTAGTTTTTTTTAGTTGAAAAATGTACACTTTTTGGACCACGTGAGACCCGGCCTTGAGCTGGTTGTAAATCAAATATGAAGATTTTACGAAAGTCTATAATGCTTAACGAGCCAAAAGAAATTATGCAATATTTGCAGATTCCAACGAACAGAATCCCATATAAAGCTTTATCTTATATATATGTATAATATTTTATACATGTATGAATCGCTTATGCGTCACATTGTATGATTCAAAATCGGTTAATAAATTTACAAGAAAGATTAAATATTGAATTTATTTTTAGAAACGGAGGTGTGATGAAAAAAATTTTTCAAATTTACATATCATCGAAAATTTAAAAATTGCATCTGGATTCAACAAAGTTATATTGAAATTATAAATATTAATTTGATATTGATCCATCCAATAAGTGATGCAGATTAATTGGTCCCGGTGCATCAATAGAATTACAGTACTTTTTTAAAGGACACGCCTTCTATGACTACAAAAAGTAGTGTCTACAAAAATTACATTACGTCATCTTAAAAAAGATGCATTGGTAGATACATACAGCGCGAGTCTTTTTTCTAAATTCCTCTTTTTTACCCAGATCGGCTAGACAGTCAAATTCTATAGCAAAGTATAGGCAATTTTTGGCTGTCTACCCTCTTGGTAGAAAAGAGGGATATTTCGAAAGACTCACGCTGTACAGTATGTTGTTTTTTTTACTTGGGAAATAAAAAAATAGCCTGTTGGTACTTACGGCCAAATAAAAAAAGGCAATAAGGGGGATTATATTTTAAACCCCTCGACATAAGGCGATAACTTGGATTACAATAAAATCCAACCTAGTACACATTTTTGTTATTGGCGTAATAACCTTAAACAGCAAAATTTTCAATTTCGCAATTAAAACAACACACATACTGTAATGGGTGCGCCATATAGCATCAGTAAAACCACGGGCATATTTTTTAATGGTAAAGTATTTTTTGTAAGGAACACCTACTTTTTATAATGAAAATAGGGCGTCCTCTTAACAAGAACTTCATATGTATTACACCTTTCTGTATCGCATTATTGATTATTTTGAAAAGTAGCAGCAGAAGTGCCTTCTAACAGGAACGATCTGAATTTCGCTTTTGCGTCCTGATAATGGAACTGGCAAAACTTTCGGAAAACCCGTCGTCCTGATAACCGGACCTGGCAAACTTTTTGAAAAAGGTCCGTCCTAGGAAAAAAGGCAAAATCACAATTTGAAATTGTAAATCATTTTCGAAACAAATAAAAAGCTTTTTGGAGTCAATTTTTATTTTTATTTCATTTCGGGGAAAATTTGAAGAAAAAATATAGCAAAAAAAGGGCAGTACGAAAAAAAAAATAAATGCATATGAAAGGGGAAATCTCAAATTTTGGGCAATTGAAGAAAAAAACGAGGGCAGTAAAGAAAAAAATTAAATGCATTATGAAGGGAAAATCTCATTTTTGGCAAATTTCAAAAAAAAACGAGGGCAGTAACGAAAAAATGCAATTATGAAAGGGAAAATGCCGTGATCGATAGGAACAGTTTTACCCCCAAAAAAGAGGGCAGTGTGTAAAGGTCTCAGGGTTGGAAAACAATTTTTATGTCGTTTATCCTTGGGCCATCGAATTGATTGGAACTGGCGGCAAAAAAATAGCCCATTCTCGTTGTTGAGCCAGCATCTTCCTTCCTAATAACATTAAATAACCGTACTTTAGTGCCTGAAATTACATTTTTCTATAATAATTTTATGCCAGAATGAAAAATTTAGGTTACAATTTTAACTAACCTTATTTTGGGACTGGAGATTCCGTAGTTCTTAATGAATCGGACAATTTCGTTGTTAATTTTCCTTTGATCCGAAAAAATGAAGTCCGTCAAATCTAAGTTTTTCGGTTCGAAACACTATAAAAAAATTGAAGAAAAAATAGAAAATCGAAAATGAAGCTTAATATCATAATTTTAACTTACTTATATAAAAAAACTGTTTATCTTTACAAATAGTCACTTCAATTTTCGATTGAATTTTTGTGCTAATTAATGTTCGTATCTAAATGTTCGACATTATCGGTTAATCTGCCCAGTTTTTCCCAATTTTTCACAAGCGAAATGAAGATATTGCGCTAATTTGGGTAAGCTTATCATACTTGAATTTTGTAGGCTTCCAGACTTTTAAATGACCAGTTATCCGAATAGTGGAAGAAGAATAAATCCAAGCCAGAAATTTTTAAGTATGACTAGAGCAAGAGCTACAACCTTCTTTTCCATTTAGTTGACGTAAAATTTCGAGGCAAAGTTTGATATACGAATAATCTTGAAAAAAGGTAGAAAAATTTGTTTGAAAGATGTTATAGTGCATACAAACTATGACGATTTAATTTAAAAATTATAAATTTGATTGACCTTATTAACAAAACTTTCCCATGATATTATAAGCTGTTTTTTGTTTTACCTCTAGGCGAACACTACATGAATTTATGAAACCAACACTGTTTCCGCCAACGAGTGTTTACATAAATTTGGCGACACTTTCTCCCAAGCCGTAACATTCTTTACGGAACTCTCTCCAGCATTGTCTCCTGACTCCGGGCTTTGCTTGTCCTAATTTGATAAGTTTCTTTTCAACCAGGGTTTGGAAATTTGGTTAAATATGCTCGAAACGTCCCCTATCTTATCTAGAAATTCTTCCAATTGTCACCTTTAACATCAGTTTCATCCCGACTGTTCACGGTCAAGCGAAAATAACCGTAAACTGTTTGATGGCATCATCTCAGAGTCACTTGCCATCAGTTGTAAAGAAATTTCTTGTCGGAATGACGAACACCACTCATCTTAAGGTGGACTTAAAAATAATGCTTGTGATAGAAGAAATATTTTGCCCGTGATCGGACGTAAAGAAAAAAGTTTTAGCCGTGATCGGACGTAATAAACGAAATGCTTTTGCCGGATCGGACGAATTGAAAGAAATAATTTGCCGTGATCGGACGTAATGAAAATAACTCTTTTTTTCGTTGATATGACGTAAATAAGAATTTTTCTTTTCCCTACAAATGAACCTAAAAAATGCTTTTGCCCGTGATCGGTCCTAATTGAGAAATCTCCCTTCTTTTTTCTTACAGATTAAACTAAAAAAAATGTTATGCCGTGATCGGACTTAAATATTGAAATTTTGTCTTAAATATTTTTACAGATGAACCCTTAAAAATTTTTTTGCCGTGATCGGACTCAAATAATGAATTTTTCCCTTTCTTTTTTACAAATGAACCTTAAAAAAATTGTTCCGTGAAATAATGTAAATAATTAAATTTTCCCTTTTTTTTCTTAACGAATGAACTTAAAAGTTTTTTTGCCGTGAATCGGACTTAATAGCAATGAAATTTTCTCCTTTTTCTGACAGATGAAACCTAAAGGAATGTTTTGTCCGTGATTCGGACTGAATAATGAAATTGTTTCGTTTCTTTTCAAACATATGAGCCTTAAATTTTTTTTGCCGTTGATCGGACCTCAATAAAAAAAAATTTCCTTTCTTTTTTACTGGAACCTATAGATTTATTTTGTGGGAATAAATAAATAAATAATGAAAATTTTTCTTTTCTTTTTTCTTACGAATGAACCTAAAAGGTTTTTTGCCGTGATCGGACTTACACAATGGAAATTTCTCCTTCCTGTTTTTTTTTCTGACAAATGAAACCTTCAAAAACGTTTTGTCGTGGATCGGAGCTTAATTAATGAAATTTTTCGTATCGTTTTGTAACATATGAACCTTAAAATTTTTTTGCCGTGATTCGGACTTAAATAATGATTTTCCTGTCGTTTTTACAAAACGAAAACTAAAAATTTTTTTTTCTCGTGAATGACGTAAAATAATGAAATTTTTCCTTCTTTTCTAAACAGATGAACCTAAAAAGTGTTTCGCCGTGATCGGACTTACATATTGAAATTTTCCCTTCTTTTCTAACAGATGAACCTAAAAAATAATTTTTTCCGTAAATGACGTAATAATGAATGTTTTCTTCTTTTCCTTACAAATAAAACCTAAAAAGTGTTTCGCCGTGATCGACTTAAAATATAAAAATTTTCCCTTCTTCTAACTGGATAACTAAAAAAAAATTTTTCCGTGAAATGACGTAAATAATGAAATTTCCCTTCCTTTTTCTAACAGATGAACCTAATAAATTTTCCGTGGGCGGACGTTCAATAATGAATTTTGCCGAATTTGACTGGGTTTTTTTGCGATTAACAATGAATCAAGTAGGGTCTTAAAATTTATGCCTGGAAATAAAAAGTCGGTCCGTCCTCAATATTGGACCTGCAAAACTTCCCAGTGAATGAGTCCGTCCTACTAAAGCCTGGCAAACTATTCGAAACAAAGGGCGTCCCATAGTGTCCGTCCTGTAGAGGCACTCTACTGTAATTCGATTTATGAAACAAAATTAAGTAGTGCATCATAATTTAAAATTCTCAAAGTTAAAATGAAAATGTTTTCGATTTCACCCCCGACGCCGGAAATTAAAAAAAAATCATCTTGTAAAATACTAACGTTGCCTGAACGCTTTTTTACAATGTTTTATTTCGCCAGATTGAAAATAGAATAGGCAATTATACTATTTGAAGCTTTATAATAGCGATTTTGCTGTTTTGACATTTTACCCCCGAGTCGGGGGCCCCGACCCTAATGTGACATTAGTAATATCTATTTTAGGATGTATACGGGTTCATACAGATGCCTATCTTTAATCTCTGACACAAATTGTGTCACACAATTGAAATAGAAAAAAATCAAAACAACCTAAGGTGCAGAAACCACGCGTCATAAAAACCTATCTACTTTGAAAAGGTATCAAGGTCACCTAAGAGTTAACACCTTTTTCTTCAGATACAGTTTTCGAATGAAGCAATAAATTGTGACGTAATTTTAAAAATAGCGATGATAGGAGGTATATTTTGAAAAGACGTCGGCGTTTCCATAATGATCGAGAATTTTTTTTGCATTTATGTGCTAACTTAAAAACCTCAATGTTGAAATTTCTAAATCTCTTCTTTTATCCATTCGGCTGATCAGCCCAGGCAAACATGCTACACTCAAAATGGTTCCCCATATAAGTATTGGAATCCGGAATCGATATGTAAAAATTTTGATAAGGTTTTCAAACTGGCGAAAGACCTGTCAAAATATATTATTACGGTATTTTTATTTTTTGGAAATGTCAGTCTGGATGGCCAAAATTGTTTGACTGACGGACATTTTTCATGCCATTCAAAACTACTGTGACCCGGAATTTGGCCCAGCGGACAGAATTCCAAATCCAGTTTTCTCCGCTTAGACTTACCTTATGTTGTCCGCTTAGACCTGTTCGACTCTAAATCACCACTGAAGGACACTAGAGAGCTAGAAATCAAAGCCAAATTCGGTATAGACACTGGTGAACCTGATTAAAAATAAATTATGTCTAAGAAAGCTTTTTCCAACCGTTAAAAAATTTGATCACTTCATGCAAAAACCAGCTGTTTCTACTGCATAAAAATTTCGTTTTTTCTTCTGAACGTTTAATTCAAATATACTGACGATGCTAATAAAAGCGAAACGTTTATAATAATTTTATTTTATAAGAAATTAAATAAACCGTTATTTTTTCTTATTTTACAAAAAACCTCTATCGTGGCCTAAACGTAAATGTCGATACTCTCCACTTTTGCGCGCCTCCACACCAATCGCTTAACTAAGGCAAGCCAATCACAGGCGCGGATTCAAAAGCGTGCTGCGGCAAACACATTTAGGCATCGTTATAAAAACAATTTCAAGCTATCTTGAATGTATAAACCTCTGATATTATACATACAATCATATAGATAACGATCCCTGAGTCCAAAAAAAAATTTTAAAAATATCGTGCAATATAATTTTCTCTAAATGAAGAAATTGTCAGTCAACCAGTCCTTCCTCGCTGTACTCGTTCGAAGTTCTACACTCTGGTATAGGTTCTCCGTGCCTCAAGTTTGTTTCGGAATTATTTCTATATTGGGTCTTAGAGAGACTTCGAGATAAATAGCCGAATCCGGCAGTCAGGGGACTGAAGCAAGAGGCTTCTTATATAAGTCTGAATAATTGTTTTGACATTCAAGATAAAATGCTCCTCATCGTGCTTGAGAGGAGTTTCAGGTTATCAAAACATTTAAAATTTGATGATATTTTTATCAAAATATACAGTACAGTCTGGTACAGACCTCGGCAAGCCAGAGATATTTGTCTGGCTTGACTTGGCTTGACCAGACGAACAAAAATCGTTGGCTTGGCTTAGCTTGGCTTGACCATGCAAAAAAATTCGTTTGCTTGGATTGGCTTGGCTTGACCAGACCACAAAATTTCGTTGGTCTCGACCAGACAAAAAAAATTTGGTGGGCTTAAGGGGAGTGTGGTGTCGCAAATGTTGAGCCTCGTTCCGAGGCCATTCCCGCCAAACTAGCAATGGTTGATTATTCCAAAAAACATTTTGTAACTAACACAAACCAAACCTTCGCGTAATTTTGAACTTAACAGTAATCTGATACAATCCCACCTACGGCGACACCTTTTACGCTTTGTAAAAAGCTTCAAAAAAAACACTCAGAACGTATTCTTCTTCTCAATTTTCACCATTTTTCATTATTTTTGGTTGTTCAGGCCTCCGGAGGAAGCCTTCACACATAATTATGTGACATTAATGCATTAGGCGCCTTTTTCTCGAAATTTTGCTTTCGGCGGACAAAATCGCGAAAAACAAAGATAAAAAATTGTTGAAATGGTCAGTTTGGGAGGCTCAGTCAAAAGGTATCTCCTACCCACCAGTTAGGAGATACAGTTTCGGCTCATACTGCATCTGAAAGCACAGGCTTGTTTTGGACAATCTATTAGAGAGTTTTTTCTTGAAATCTTGATTCGGCGTCTCTGGGGCCATGTAACTTTTCATTTTAATTTTGACAAAATTTTAAGAAACCAAAAAAATTCAAAATTGACAAAATGCTTCAAAATTAATTTTTTCCGTAAATTCAAACCAACTTTAAGGATTTTGATTGCAATGTTAACTCGGTAGGTTCAAAAGAAAACAATATGCGCACTTTCAATTTCAATATCTAAATAAATCAATAATTTTTGTTCTCGTTTTTTGGCCGTCAAAAGCAAAAATTTGAAAAAAATCTTGTGAGAAATTGTTTGCATTGTTGTTTTCTAGCCTGACACAAAAAAAGCTTGATGTAAATTGACAGAGAAAATAGTTTATTAGTGTTTCTTGAGGACGCTTATTAAATGTTTGTGTGTAGGTATTAGCATAATTTTAAGTTTCAAAAACAATCTCAATTTGCTGAAATTATTATTTATATTTTCAAATTTTTACTTTAAAAAAAATATTATTTTTGAATTCAATTTTCTGAAGTCAATTATTTTGAAAATTTTTTTTAATTGCTCTGAATTTTAAATGTTTTTCAGCTCATATATCTAATTCAGAAAAACTCAAAATCTCAAAAAGCTGTAAGCAAATTTTATTCTTGGCATCAGCTAAGCTTCAATTTGAAGGTACTTTCGACTAAATCTGACGAATTTTATTTTCTAGTTTTCACTTCCGGTTTACTTAAATGTGATTCTCTAGAATTAAACAGAAAATTTCAAAAATCTAGAACCAACAAAATAACAGAAACATATTGAAGAGCGAAAACCTTGAAATTATCGCAGTTCTACAAAATACTAGTCTGAAATTCAAAAATAAAAAACCATATTACGAGCATAAGTGTTTCCGTGGTCCATGCCAAGTTTGGGTGAGATCGTATGCGAGCTCAAGAAGAGGTAGAACTTTGAAAAAGTGTTCTAGAACTCGCCGCATGGTGGTTACCAGGGTCGGCCAAAAATTATTCTGATTAATTATTTTTGAAGATTGAGGATAGATCTACCAAATGGCGTTTCTCAAAAGTTTTGAAGCAGTTTTGTATTCTGATAAAGTGGAGTACAAAGGTACATTTTAACGACCGCTTTAGGGGGTTCTATAGGCAAAATGGACTTTCTGAATTGCTTATTTCTCTCGGCATAGACATAGGAAGTGAATAAAACATTCTGATAAGTTAGTTCTCTGGAAGACGTTTTAAATTATAATTTTAAGATAGCATGTTGAACCAACCGGTAAATGAGGTTAACCAGGAGCAAAAAATTTCTTGAAAAAGCCGTATTTTTTTTCGTCCTATTTAGAAAATGTTTCAAAATTTGACATTATCTGCGAAATTCAAAGGCGGAAAAAATTGTTGTCGATTTTTTTTAATTTTCTCACTAAAAAGGTATCAAAGCTGGCGAAAAGGACTGTTTTTTGCTATTTTGGCCACGGAAAGTTGTATTTTTTTTTCATGCTACATGGCAAACTATTTTTCCGTGCACTATAGTTTTTTGTAATAATTGTCAACAAAATTGTTGTGTCTGATGTAACNAGTCAAAATAATTTTCAGTACAAAAGATATGGGCTGCCTATAGAACCCCCTTAAGGGGGTATAAATTGTCGATTGAAATATTTTTTTGGGATTTTTTTTTTTAATAAGTTTATGCTTTCTGAGTGTTCCCTAGCAATTTCGTGCTATTTTTACACCCCAAAGTACTCTAAAAAGAGTGCGACCGCTACCCCCTTAAGCCCTTAATTTGAATTTTCTAATAAAAAATTTCAGTTTTTAAAAAAATGATCATTTATCAAAAATTTTAATTTACGGAGCAAATTCAAGATTTTGCACATTTTTCTGATTTAATTTTCCATTTAATTTTGACACGAAATTGTCTGGTTTTGAAGTAGCCACTTTGAGTAACAGATAATATCTTGTTAATCTCAATTTTCAAAATTTGGCTCTTCAACGCCACTTTTGCCTGTTTTGAATCAATGATCAACAAAATTTCAAGCCAAAATAAACTTGACTGATTATTTAAGCCGGTCAAGCCAAGGGTTCTCTGGCTTAACTTGGCTTGACTCGAAGTCAAAATCTCTCTGGCTTGGCTCGGCTTGACTCAAGCCAAGCCAGTGAGGTGCCGAGGTCTGGTCTGGTAGACGGAAAATTGAGAAATCGGAACATTTTAAAGTGCTTATTCTTCGTTTTCATAAAATATTTGTATATTATATATATCAGATTTTACCAGGAAACCGGTGGGACTACTTAATTAACTCAAATACATAATTTACCCAATGACAGATCTGTATTTCAGAAATTCGCTCGGGTAATATTTTTTCATAAGTTGATTTAATGAATTACAGTATGTCACGTTTTTGCTTTCTTTTTTCCAATTTGCATAACTTGCTATCCCCCATTGAGAACGATCAATTTTGGCAAATACCTACGTCTTTTCCAGATTAAACCAATCAGAACGGTTGAATTCAGATTTATGCAAATTGGAAAAAAGAAAGCAAAAACGTGACATACTGTACATATTTTTTTTAAGAATTTATAAATTCCATGAATGTATGATCAAACTTTTCTTGATCTAAGAATTCATCTTCTGAATTATGTTTCAAAAATATTGACGGAAAAAGTACAGCCTGAATTTTTGGTCAGCGTAAATTTTTTGCTTTTTTCGGACCAATAAAATCGGCTTTTTATAATCATGAGAAAATTTGATTAAGCAAAACAAAAATTCGGGCTGTATTTTGGAATTTGAGATTATACCAATGGAAAGTTTACGAAAGCAGCAATTCTGTTTTTTTGAAACCGAATTTTTTATTATAAATCTTAAATTCCAAAATATAGCCAGAGCTTTTGAGACTGATCGAAGTTCATTATGATTATAAAAAGTCAATTTCATTAGTCCATAAAAAAATCTGAATGAAAAAAGTAATGCAACCCAGGCTGTACTTTTTCGGTAAATATTTTTGAACTATAATTAAGAATACAAGTTCTTAGATCAAGAAAAGTTCGAGTAGTGCATTCTCGTTCACGATTGAAAAAAATAGCTATCGAGAAAAACTTGTTATCGCTAACGACCTAAGACTTTGCTGGTCAGCTTAATTTGAACTATGCGGTGTGGCATTACTGTAATACGTCCCGTGTTAATCAAGCTAGTCTAATTTGATCACGCCCTGTTGTTGAGAAATTTCTTATGAAATTGCAATATATAATTTTTATAACATCGCAACATTATTATAAAAATTGTCAAATTATTTGAACTTTTCCTGGCGTTCTGTTCCCACCATAAATCCCTGAATCAGCAGCCCCGAAAACTGAATGGTCCGAGTAATTTGAATAACCTCTGTGCATAGGGTGCGAACCGGGTATATTTCAAACTTTTTAATTAGGTGATTTTTACCGATGAAAATACCGGGTTGAACATTAAATGGACTATTTTGCTCCACCCCTGGAGGCCGAAACACAAGAAATTGTTTTTGCCTTCAATTGCCAAAAAATTTCTTTCGACCACTGAAATAGGTTCACTTGCGATATAATTAGTACTGTACAAATATTATGCGCAGAGGGCAAATTATAACTTTCAAAATAATGGGTTCATGAAAAAAAGTAAAAAAATTCTGTAGCAAGACTTAAAATTGAAAAATTTAAGGATGTGGGGCACGATAATTGAGATTTCTCAAAAAACTTTTTTGATTGCCCCATTTTGTAGTGAATTTTCCACTGAGTTTTTTAAAGCTGAGGATTTTCCGAAGTTTTTTTCAAAGCAAAGTCGGTTTAGGATATTTTATAGTTCATTTCACAGAAACTAATCAGTCGTCCTGCGATTGTGGAAACACAATAGAAACTTCTCCGTCGGACTTATCGCTTGCGGATTGTACAAATTGAATTTCTTATTTTTTCAGGAGGAGTAGGCTTTTGCGTGAGGCTCCCAATACGCTGTTTGCCACGCTCTGAATTGTACTGGCACCTTCCTTAAGGTCCTGTCTAGTATTTAAAAAATATTATTTCTGAAGCCGGATTTCGCAGAAACTTACTTGAATGTGTAAAAGGCCCATATCGTGCCCCACATCCTTAAGATACAAGATGTTCAGCTTCCAAACTTTATCCGCTTATGCATTTTTCGTAAAAACGACCTAAATTTTAATACAAATTTTTGAAGATTTTATTAGCCAAATTTTGAAACATTTTCTTTGAGTGTGAAAAAAAATTTGAATGAGTGGATGAGGGTTTTTAAAACTTATTTTTGACCACTGGAGGGCCGATTTTTTTAGGGCGACATGGATGTGAAATAATTTGTATCACTGTTTTTAGTTTGGTATGTAGTGTTCCCGCTGGTACCCTAGGTATAAATTAGACCAAATAATATATCAACCCAGTGAAACTTAATAATTATTATCAGGAAAATTGATCTAGCAGACAAGGTTCGCACCGAACCTGTGAATCTCTTGACTTCGAAAATCTGGCGGATATAACGATTCGTAACCGGACGAAATCCCTCTACGATACGCTCCAAGGTTACTATGCAGACTTTCATGCAGTGAAATTGACCTCATCATAGGTCTTTCATCCTGTACTATACAATTATCGGCTTCGGCCAATTTTTCTAGAATTTTATTAGTATCTGCCGATTTTGACCTCGAATGCGTTCGCTTAGGCTTTTCTCCCGTGGGAGATAAACTACGGCGTTCATGATAGGAAATTGACTGGAGTGAGCTGATTGTATCGAATGGATTTTCGGCACTAGTTTGCCGTTTTATGGTCTCTTCTGTTTGATTATATGCTTGAAATTCTTGCTCGTCTTGTTCTTCTTGAATTAAGATTGGTGTCACCTCTTTGGTAGGAGTCCAGATTTTAATGCATAAAAAAATTATAATTTATATAAAATTTATTTCAAACATTATTATGAAAGTTTTTGTTTCATGATGAAATTTGCATCTATAGAAAAAAGATAAATCTTTATCGATTACGATCCCGATCCCCTGGTGCAAATTTCATCTTTTTTTCGTAATTTAGCGAAAAAACTTTTCTGTTAAAAATTGTGCAATTTTATTCGAAAAGTAATTTGACGAATCGGGCCTTAGTTTCGCTTTATGTATTTTTTTTAGGTGCGACAAATTTGCGTCACCACAGAACGGTATGAGATATCAGAAAACGTTTTTTTGCATTCAACTAAAAACTAAAAAGCTTAGGCCAAAATTTTTTTTAATTTTCTAAAATTCGAGATTTTCAAATTTCCGGAAATAACACAATATGGGTATGAAATGAAACTAGAAAAATTTCTAAGACTAATGGATGAAAAATAAAATTCCAAAAATAAAATTTTTTCATAATGACAAAATTTAATTCTTCGGTGATGACTCATCACTGATGAGTCATCATTTCTCCCTAAAACCGGAAGTTGTTGTATGCCAAATATTAAAAATTTTGATGTTAAAGAACTTCTCGATTGAAATTTGAACTAATATGAACATGTTGGCAGGTACTTGTGTGTAATAATAAACTATTATTTATGAGAAATCGCAAATAACCGGTTCAAACCGAGAATTACCGGATAACCGGTAGAGCAAAAACAAATCAAAAAACATTTGGCCTAAGCTTTTTAAGTTTTCAGTTGAATGCAAAAAAACGTTTTGTGATATCTCATACGGTTCGTCTGTGGTTACACAGTCAAATCTGTCGCACCTAAAAAAAACTATCTAAATTACTAAGGCGTGATTTTTTCTTAATGCAATGGCCTACGAATTTCCCAAAGCAAAACATAGGGTTCCGTGAGGCAAAAAATTGTTGAGATACCACATTTTAGTTACAAACCCGGTTTTAACCGGTTATTTTGTCAGCGGATCAGCAATAAACACACTTTTATGCAGGTATCAACTCTTTGGGACTCGGACATTCTTGGAATAAGGGCAATCGGATGAGCCATCCCGAAAACACTCGACGCAACTGACACGCTCTCGGTCATTGCACTAAGAAAAATGACGTCTAAGAAAATTTTCGATAATTTGTTTTTTAAAAGTTGGAATCGTCTCTGAGAAAAAAGAGTCTTTTTCTCTGACGACTAGACCCGCTGTGGCCAACATAAAGGCCAAGAAGGATAAAAATCTGAAGATGCCAATCTCATTGAGAGTCAAAACAACTCAAAAATCATATATCACTTCCATTCATTCGAAAATCTCGCATTTTGGAAAAATTTCAATTTTTTTTGCTTTTATTTCTAAAAATCTGAGAAGTTAATTAGTCAAACCCTGACTTTGCATATTTGTTCTCTGATTCGAAATATCTCATCTCGATCGCTTACAAAACGATTATTCATATCTCTTCGAACCAAAATGAGAAAAAACATTTGAAATAAAATATTTTTTAATTAATTCAATCAGAATGATCAGTAACTGAAAGAAGTTGACTAACGATATTTGAATAAACAATCTTTTTCAGCTCTACGACTGGTTACTCGGCGTGATATAGATTTGATCAAAGACCACCTTGCATTTTGTATCAGTTCGCGAGAGTTTGGTCATTATATCATGAAATAGTTGAACCCGAACTAATTTTAAGGAGATCGTTGGTGCAAATTGTTGGAGAGCTGGGGAAAATTCATTCCTCAAGTTTAATTATTTATTGAAGTTTTAAATTTCCGAAAAAATTTGATTGAATAACATTCAACTGAAAAATGAGTATTTTCTGTCAATGGGCATAATCTATAAATACAGTATGTGTTTTTTTAGTCTCGAAATGGCAACTTGCTGTGAATGAAATTCCCGCCAATTAAAAATGCCAACTGGGCCCATTATTTTCGCTATCGCCGATAACTCGGCTTTCAAAATATAATCCAGCTAGTATTTTTTTGGCGACAATTGGCTCCACAGCAAGTTGCCATTTCGGGAGTAAAAAAACAAACTGTACATAAAAAATTTATTCCTAATCTTGACAGCACTTTTCACATTCTATAAGAATATAGACAATTTCTAGCATTGTTGGCCTTTGTGACGGATCATAATTCCAACATTCTGATAAAAGCTGGTCAAAGGGGAATGGAAGACCCTCAATTGGCACAGGGGTTTCTTTTCTCATTGATTTTGACCACATGATTTCTTGGGGTGTCCGCTGAGGAAAGAGATATTATACAGATAAAAACGAGTAGTAATATACTATTACTAATAGTCCAAAAAAATTAAATAAACCCAGAAATTATTGATACGATTTAAAAAAAAATGGCAATTTTTGGTAAATTTTTCAAAAGAATGTGGCAATTTTGATTTAAAATACGTAGGCGAAAAATGCACTTTTTTTGTTTTTTTGATGTTACTCACGATTTTTTTATAGATTAAAACAGTCTCCATTTAAAATTTGTTCTGGTCCAAAAATGACTTTTGTGGTTCCTTCTCAAGCCGAAAGATGGCCCCATTTTGTCCGAGTAGGTTTACATAATCTGATGAATCAATCAAAACGATCAAAAGTTCAAGATTGTATGTACAAATGACTTAAAAAAGGTGAGGGTTCGAGGAAAATGTCCGTCCTTATAACGGACCTGGAAAAATTTCAGGACAATTATACGTCCTTCTACAAGCACCGCGGCGAACTTTTTGAAAAGATGTCCATCCTTATAGTCTTAGACTATAACTTATAGGCGATACGTTATAGAGGCACCTTTTAAGGGGATTGTGGGTGCAGTAGTTATTTTGGACCGACGGTCGTAAATTCGGTATTTTTTTCAATTGCACCTGACGAATCACACCTCAGGAAATCGTTTGCAATTAAAAACAACACGCAAATTATGTCATGGATATTTTTTCTATAGAGCATTGAAATGGCTTGCGTAGCCTTTTCTTTGTAGGTGCACCCCCTCTCGCGGCAAACCGTAGGAGCTATCAAGAAAGGTTTTTTGCATCGTGTAGAGCCAACACAAATTTAAAAAAAACGCTGAAAATTCTTTTTTTGGTTTCCGAGCCTAAAACGTTTCACCGGTAATCAGCGGAAAAAACCGTATTGGCGGTTTTGAGAGAACTATCATATAAGTCCAACATGAAAGTATATCTATTGGGTCACTATTTCGAAAAAAATTTTGGCTATTTTTTCGTTTTCGACAACCAGACACCACTGTGCGTAAAGAGCATTTTTGAAATCCGAACTGGAATATCACAGAGATCAGTAATAATACTTCTTGGGGGTAAACTTTCAAGTGAAAATTTTTCGGCATTATTTGTTGAGATTGGAGGACTCACCTATGTGCGTAAAGAGCATTTTTTTTTTATCTCGAGGCTGGAAAACAGATTATGTAGTAAAATATGATTAAGGGGGTCAGCGTTTACATATTTTTTGCATTGAAAAACTTAATTAAAACAATTTCATATAGTATTTTACATGCTTTATATAGGTATTGACAAGTTACCCAACGAATATTATTATACGATCTTGGGTATATTCCAAGTGTCGAATATCAAAAATTGCTCATATAACCACAGGTGGTCCCAAGTGTCAAAAAAATAATGCCAAAATTTTCTTTTGAAAAAGTTACCGCCAAAGTATATTTCCAGTTCTATCTGATTCCAGTGTCGATATATTAACAAAGTGCTCTTTTACACCACCAGGTTGTCGAATGTAAAAAAATAAGTGAAGGTCAAAAATTTTCTCTTGAAATACTCCAAATAAGTATCGATCGTTAGGCCCCTATAATATTCCATTGTCGATATCCCAAAAAAGTCTCCTTAACCACCAGGTGGTGTGAGATGTCCAAAAATGAAAATGACGTCCAAAAATAATTAAAAAGTTACTCCAAATAAATATGATTTCTAAGGCCTTTATGAATATTTTCATTGTCATATTCAAAAAAGTGTCCTTACACCTACTGTGGTGTCGGAATAATCAAAATAAATTCTGCCAAAATTTTCCCCTGAAGTACTGACTCCAAGATACGTATGATTTAGGCTCCTATAGATATTCAGTGTCGAATTCAAAAAAGGGTCTTTACAGCACCAGTGTGTCTGTGTCAAAACGAAAATGCCAAACAAATTTTTTTTTCGAAAGTGGACCCAAATAAGCTATAACTTGTCATGTTGAACTTATGATTAGTTCTCTCAAAACAGGCCCAGATTACCGGTGTTTTCCGCTTGATTACCGGTAAACCGGTTAGGGCTCGAAAACCGAAAAAAATTTTCAAAGCGGTTAAAATTTCTGTTGGCTAACGATGCAACAAACGTTTTCTTAGATAGCTCCTACGGTTTTTGCTGGAGAGGGGGGGCTGACCTAAAAGAAAGGCTACCTATGAAAATCCCGAATAATGACAGATGACAAAACAAAATAACCCATCTACGTGATCATTTTATTAACGCGAGACTTCAGCACCAAAATAAAATCTGAAACTTTTGAACCAATTGCATTCTAGAAATTTCCAAAAATATCATGTCGGACTGCATAAAATGGAAAACGGAAAATAATTCTAGATAGGTATCATTTCAGATACAAAAAAAAAAACTCGCAGAACAAAGTTTTCCTAAATGAAAGTAATTGTCAATATGAAGTTTTGCCAGATTTTTGCCGCCTTGTTCATATATTTCAATTTTTAGCACTAATCAATCTGTAATAATGGCGCGCATTAAATCGCATGAAATAGTGATGCTGAGAAATATAAAAAAATTCTTAAAAATTTCTGTGTTAAAAGTTTATAAGATAATAGAGAAGGATTTATGAAAAGAGAAAAGAAATCGCATGTACCGTGTTCGTGAGGTATACTTTTTTTTGTAAAATAATGCTACATTTTGCCTATATTTAACTATAGCAAGGATTTTCAAAAATATTTTCGAGAATTAAGATGAATTTATAAATATTTTTGGTTGCAATTGTAGAGAATTTTTTCTGACCATAAATATCGGGCAAAATGTGATTTTGGATACGTGGATATGACGGTATATCTTACATGGAAAGAAATATCCAGCATTAGGTTTATGCTTTAAAGGTTGATGTGATAATTTTTCTTAAATGAAGTCAATTTTTGGACTTTTCAAGTTACGGACTACACTAAAATTGGAAAAATAAACGTTCACCAATTCTCAAAAGATATTTGAGTTTTAAAAAAGGGCTTATTTTTCCCCAGCATTGCTGGAAGCCACCCACAATCTTCCTTAAGTTAAAATTAAAAATCAATTTCTAATGAACCGCCAAAAAAGTGTACAAAATTATCATCCCAGCTTCGAATTTTCTTCCGCGTCTTCAATAAACCGACAATTATAAAATGGAAATTTTCTGGTTATACATTCCCAAAACATAATTGCCCAGGAATAAATATCTGCCGAGATTCCATAGTGACCTTCACTTGAAAATACCTCCGGTGCCATCCAGATAATTGAACCAGTTGCATCTGTCATTGTTGCTGCATTTTGCCGGGCTAGACCGAAATCTGCTAATTTTAGCTTTTGGCAATCGTCGAATAGGAGACAATTGTCAGGCTTTTATGAGTTTTCATATATTCTCTCATAAGGTCGTAGGCACCATAATTTTACGATTAAAATTTACTTCAAAATTGTGTTCTTTTTTAAATGAAAAACAGCTTGATTATAGATACAGTAGTTACTCTGTTATAGTTACCCCTATTATAGTTACCTTTTATATGTTATAGTTACCCTTTTTAGAGAAGTTCACATTTTAAAGATAATCTAGAAAATTTTATGTCCGAGTCTCTAAATGCGACCAGTACTCTATTGATAATGAAATTTATTAGTTATGTCTCTTTTTTAAATACAAAAAAACAGATATAAGTTACAAAAAAAAAGAAACTCAAATTGAAAAAATATTGAGTAATTATCTGTTAAAGTTCCCCGAGCAATCACTCATTATAGTTACCTTTTATCTGTTATAGTTACCTTTTTTCAATAGTTTAGGGGTAACTATAACAGAGTAACTACTGTAATGGATCAAAATTGCAAAATTTGTTACAGTAGAGTGCCTCTATAAGGACGATCCGATTTCGCTCCGTTCGTCCTTATAGGAGCACCGGCAAACTTTCGGAAAAAGGTCCGTCCTTAAGGCGGACCTGGAAACTTTTGAAAAAACGGTCCGTCCTAAAATATAATGGCAAAAAATCGATTTTCAAATTTTATCATTTTGAACAACTAAAAAATCTGGAGTCATTTTTTATTACATGTAATTATTCGCGGGAAAATTGAAGAAAAAACATATGCTATAGCAAAAAAGAGAAAATGAATTATAAAGGGAAACATCTTAAATTTCATCAATTTGAAGTAAAAAACGAGGACAGTGTGTTTGCAGGCACTATGTTTGTTTGCGGTATGCAGGCTGGTAGATATCTCCTGGGTTCTGTATCTGTTTCGTGCTGGAATTTGCTGCATTGATCGTCCCGGACTTCATCTTTGAGTGGTGGGCAGTTTTCGTAATCAATGTCCGTGCGGCTCCCCCAAGATTCTTTTAAATTAGCAAATGACATAGAGTGATCGAAAAAATGTTAGGCCCGTATTTGCATCATAAATATCGTAAAAGTATTGAATTGATCATTTTCTAAGCTATTCAAAAAATTTTAATGCTTTATCTCAGCGGTTTAAATTTTTATTTAGTTCTTAGATATTTTGATTTATGTAAAATAAGACTCCCTGTTTTGTATTTGTGAATGTTCTGATGGTAGTTTATTGGCTTCTTTGATAGTAAGCTTCTTGTGGGTTGGATTCTCTGTGGGTTTGTTTTGTAAATGTTTCTTCTGGTCGTGCTGTTCCTTTTGTTCATCACTTGCGAATACTTTGTCCTTTATAGCCTAGACGCAGTATTCTTAGAGGTTCTGATGAGTTTGGGAAGTCGTTCCAAAATTTTAAAATCCGTTTATTTGGGAGGTAAACATTCTTGGTCTTCTGCGCCGGCAAAGGAACTTTTTTGTTCTTATATTTTCTGTTCTTTCTTGACGGCCAGTTCAGCCAGTGTGTTCGATCGGTAATTCCTTAAAGTGCTGAATTCCTGATGTATTTGGATTAGTTCTGCATGTTAACGACTACTTTTGTGTTGAATTGATTGTCTAGTTTCATCGTTGATCGGCTTTTCTGTTTCGTATCAGGCAGGTAACTATTGTTGTAGCAATTTCTTCTGCCTTAGCCTATCAGGGCTTTTGCAAACTTGTATTGTGAGTGAGCAAATGTAAATACCAGTATTCTATTGACAAAGTTGTGGATGATGGAGAAGTCAACACTGATTAACGTGGTAGTCTCCACTAATTTTGTCAGCTTTGATTTTTCTTGTGAATCAGACCCAGTACATATTTTTGGCATTTCTCGCATTCCATGGATATGTTGGCCACTTTGTTATGTATGTTTTCGATTCATATTTCCTTGCTTTTTAGGAAACATAACAGTTTCTTCGCTGAGCAGAGAAGTTTTTCTTACTACTATTATTTTTTTGTTATATCTTGGGAGGAACCATAATTGCAAATGTGGAATTTCTTCAACTTTTTCTTCATAAATAATCTAAATAATCTGACGCCTTGGAAGGACATAAAAATGAACTTTCCTCTATTTTTCTGGTTAATAAATCTAAATAATATAACGCCTTGAAAGGTCATAAAATGGAATTTCTTCTACTTTTTTCTGGTAAATAAAAATCTAAATAATATATCGCCTTGGAAGGTCATTAAAATAAAATTTCCTCTACTTTTTTCCTGGTAAATAAATCTAAATAAAAGTAACGCCTTGGAAGGTCATAAAATGAAAGTTCCTCTACTTTTTCCTGGTAAATAAATCTAAATAAAGTAACGCCTTGGAAGGCCGTTAGAATGTAATTTCTTCTTCTTGGTAATACATCTAAATAAGCTAACGCCTTGAAAGGTCATAAAAAATGGAATTTCTTCTAATTTTTTCTGGTAAATAAATCTAAATAATATATCGCCTTGGAAGGTCATTAAAATGAAATTTCCCCTACTTTTTCCTGGTAAATAAATCTAAATAATCTGACGCCTTGGAAGGACATAAAAATGGACTTTCTTCTACTTTTTCTGGTTAATAAATCTTAATAATCTAACGACTTGGAAGGACATAAAAATGTAATTTTTCTGATTTTCCCTGGCTAATAAATCTAAATAATCTAACGCCTTGGAATGTCATAAAAAATGGAATTTCTCTAGTTTCGCTGGTTTATAAATCTAAATAATCTAATGCCTTGGAAGGTCATTAGAATGGAATTTTTTCTAGTTTTCGCTGGTTTATAAATCTCAATAATCTAACGCCTTGGAAGGTCATAAAAATGGAATTTCTTCTAGTTTTTGCTGGTTTATAAATCTAAATAATCTAACGCCTTGGAAGGTCATAAAAATGGAATTCCTTCTAGTTTTCGCTAGTTGATAACTAATAATCTAACGCCTTGGAAGGTCATAAAAATGAAATTAGCAAGATGCTGGTGGTCCAAAATTTTGGGCTGAAATAGAAAAACCGTTCGTCCTTATAGCAGACCTGGCAAGCTTTTGGAAAGAATGGTCCGTCCTTGTATGGGCACCGCGGCAAATTTTCGACCAAAGTGCCCGTCCTTAGGTCCGTCCTTATAGAGGCACCTCTACTGCTAGAAAAATTTACTTCTCGAAGAAAATTTACTTAAAAATTTTAAATGTGTTTTTTTTTAAATGAAAAACAGCTTGATAATGGATAACAAGGGTGCGCACTGGGAGGCCTAAGGGCCAAACTAAAAGTTTTTATGAGTGTTTTAAATCCAGCAAAAATATAATTAATAAACGCTACATTATTATTACATTGAAAGCAAAAAACATTTCGAAAATTTTTGTTTGGGCCGGTTTTTTTGTTTGTTTTGGCCAAATTTTACCCTATTAGAAAAACACGATAGAGATCGATTAATTCTGATAAACCTTCCTTTATATCACGATGAACAACTGGTGGGTCAAGTGCATGTAAATATCTGATTCCTTCAGCAGCTCCTCTCATCCATCTAACAACATGTCCCAAATGATATTCTCGTTTTTCATGTTTTTGATCATGAACTAAAGAACCTTTCAAAATGGATCAGAATATAATTATTACCACCTGATAGTCACCAATGCAACTTTAATCGTCGTTAGGGCCGGTCAGCTGGGGACTCAATTTTTTAAAAGTTTCCCTATTACAAAAATATTGTGTTTAAACAGTAAATTAATATCAAGCAAACGAAAATGACTCAAAAAATTCGAAAAATGTCTACAGCTGCCACAAGATAACAAAATGTTAGCATTTTGAAAAGCTAAAAATTTTCAACAATATATTGTTTCTAGGGTTAATGTATGATAAAGGAAAACGAAATTGGCCTTTAAAATTTTGAAAACTGACCATAAAATTCTCATAATTTTGAAATATTTAATAATTTTGAAAAAAATATTTGTAATTACTATTATTTGTTAAATTCAACCATCAAAATCCACAGCTAACTGTCCCTACATATCATAAATTGTCAGATCCCCAGCCTAAACTGCATTCGGCTTTTTCTAGAAATAATCCCATCCCTCGTGAATGTTCATACACGCCAATAAGTCTGACAATATTTTCGTTATTAAACCGGTTGAGCGTTTTTGCTTCCCTTTCAAAATTTTGTTTTGTTTTATTGGGCCCTCCACAATCTTCAAATATAAATTCTTTTGCGACAAAAACCTTCGAGCCAAAACCCTCGATATTACACATATAAACGGTTCCGAATCGCCCAGCCCCAACTTTATTTTCTTCCGTCAGGCTGGGCCTCGGATATTTTTTAATTTCGGCTGTTTTTTCATCGGAAACCATTTTGACCACCATTCGATCTAAAGTTGTTAAAAGCTCATTTTTTTCATTTTGATTATTTATCAAAAATACAGTTTTTCGTCGCAGAATAAGATGAAAAAGCGGCGGTAATTGTCGCTAACAAAAAATTTTGGTAAGCGAAACATACGCACGCCAGAAAAAAAGTTTGAAAGAGAATTATTTAAAGTTGTCGAAATGGAATTCATATTGTTTCAGAAGGTACGGTTGCAGTCTTGTTTTCTCAGAGACCAATATTTTGACGGGCAAGATTTAAAATTCAACAGGTTGTCGACGAATAAGCTGGTTATTTTTTTAGGTCATACGATTGTATAATAAAAGTTATGACGAAACTGTGATAAACCTGAAATTATAAGGTGAAATTTTCGAAAAATCGAACATTATCATTTTTGGATTATCGGTCAACTGGCTATGATCGGTAGAAGAGAGAAATTTGATATTTTGCAAACTTGCCGAGAATTCAAAAAACCCGTTACATGTGTAATATTTTAACGGGTTCTCCAGTGGCCCTTAATAACGACCTAATAAAATAAATCTTAAAAATGTGTAAATTTTATCGAAAACTAATTTTTAATAACGAAATTTTCTTTAAAAACTACTAAAAACGATTTTTTTGCGAAAATTATTTATAACAACGATTATTCAAATTTTAAGTCGCGAGATATAAGTTTGATTGGTAAAAAACGGGTTGTCAGTAGCGTACCACTATGTCACTATTTCTCTTAAAAAATACTCGGATTTCATTGGTCAAAAAATACTCGGATTTCATTGGTGAAAAAATACTCCGTTTCTCACTTATCTAAACTCATATCTCGTCAAATATTGATTGCGTCAGGAAATAAGGAGGTATACCTTTTACGTCGAAAATTTACTCGAAATAATTAATTTTCTCTGCCTAGACATTTTTAATAGTTCAAGTTAGTTTTTTTAAGATACGACAGATTTGAGTGTGCCACCACTGACGAACCGTATAAGATATCACAAAACGGGTTTTCGCATTTGGAAAAAATCTCGAAAATTTTTCGGAAATTTAAAAAAAAAATTGACCTAAGCTTTTTTAGTTTCCAATTGAATACAAAAAACTGTTTTGTGATATCTCATACGGTTCGTCTGTGGTAACACAATCAAATCTGTCGCATCTAAAAAAAAACTACCTTAGCAATTTTGAAATACTCAACCAAAAAGGTATAACCCCGTAATAAGTTCTCAATTTTAATCAAGTACTAAAAACTCTACTGGAATTGATTTTCATACCCACTCGGGGTTTCGAAATGGAAGATCAGAATATGCGTGAAGATATGCAGGCGTATTTTATAAGATGAAAATTCTGAATGGCAGATTGTAATTTTTTTTTAATTAATGGAAAATTTACGAATATTGTTAATTCAGAAAGTCTAGTTAACAGACATTTTACAGAGTATAAAATAAAAGATGCTTCAAATTTAAAATATTTTGCGTACGTGTAATGCTTTTGTATTGATACACTTTTTCAAATGAAAAACTTTTAAATATAAGTTAGGGTGGTTTTGGTCTATAAAAATTTGAGGTCTTAAAATTTTTGATCATGCCTTGTAGAGCGCAAAAAACAATAATACAGGGGGGGCCGATACCGCCGGCCCAATATCGCCGAACAAAACTACACAATTTTTAGCTAAAATACTTCCAGTGCCAATATCGCCGAACTTTTATGAGATTTCGATTACAAATTAATTTGTGGACGTCATGAATGACGTCATTTTCAGGATTGAATTTCCAAAATGTACTCTTTTCAACTTTTATTTGATTGCCTTCAATGGATAGCTTAATTCTCCTTGTAAAATTCAAAAAAATTCAATATATGACGTCATTTTGAACGCCTACGCGGTTTTTCATTTTTGAACAGAGAAATTTATTTTTGTCCCCATATCGCCGAGTTTGCCAATATCGTCGAATTTTTTGTCGAAAAACTTTCGGCGATATTGGGTCTCCCCCTGTACCATAGTGTAGAAATTTGACCAAGGTTTTTTTGATAAAAACGGGGTTTAAGGTCAGGCGAAATAGGCACATACGATCTTTCTGATATTTTGGGTCATAATATAAATTTTCACGGGATGTTTGAAAATTACCGGTTATGAATCGAAAATAAAAAAAAGGCTCTGCAGTGACACATAGGTTATGTGACATAACTTGCAAAGTTGTTTTATGGGCCAAAATTTATGGCCCAAAATTCCAAAAAGATCGTATGTACTAGTACCGATCCCATCCTAAAAATCAAACCCAAGGGCTTATTAGGCCTAACTTTATTTTCTTTGCGCTCTACGAGACGGGCTGCACCCAAAATTTTGTGTATTCAAATTTATTAATTCTTTTCTAATTTTGGTTTTATTTTCATCATCAGACTGGACAGAAATATCAAAAAACTTTCCGCGAAATACTTATAGCCTATAAGTTATAGGCTATAAGTTATAGCCCTTTAAAGTTTTAAAAGTTTTTGCGAAAAGTTTTTTTGTATTTTGGTTCATTTTGATAATGGTTATAAAATCCAAACTACGGTGGTTTCTGTCCGCTCAGACTTATCCGGTTTTGTCCGCTTAGACCTATTTGGCTCTAAATCACCCGGTTTTGTCCGCTAAGACTCACTTCAAACCATATTTAAATAAAGTCAAAAGGGTTTTTTCTCTCATTTTGTTAGAAACCACTGTCAGGGCCTATTTAACTGCATTTACAAACTTTGCTACATAAAAACCCAAATTTGATAATTTTAAACTCTTCCGCCATATACAGGGGGCAATAGTCCGGCCGCCATCGGCCGAAAACCCACGATTGTTTATTAATACTTACCCAAATGGGCTTTTCATGGCCAATAAAAAATTCGAGCACTATGGGATCCCAGAGTTCAAAAAAACGTTTTAAAAAAGAATATGAAAACATGAAATTTTTCTGGGAATCGGGCATCGTAATCGATATTCCCCCCCCCCTGTATGAAGTATTTCATTTAAAAAATCATAGTACTGTATTTATTTCTTTACATAGGCGGGGGTTTTTTTTAGCGCAACCAGCAATCGGAGCGAATGTTCTCGAAAACGGTTCATCCGATTCAAGAACATACCAGGCTCAAGATAGAAAAAGTGCTCTTTATACCACCAGGTGGTGTAAGATGTCAAAACAAAAAGCGCCAAAAAATTTCTCTTCAAAAGTTACCCCGACAATTATATTTTCAAAGGTATATTGGCGTCAGTTCTCTACAAACTGAATTTTACCGGTGTTTTCGTGGATTACCGGTCATTGTGTCGGTCTGAGATTATATCATTTGCGGGTATCAACTGATTGACTCTGAGATACAATTAGAATTTCTTGAGTCGGATGAACCGTTTTCGAGAACATTCGCTCCGATTGCAGGTTGCGCTAAAAAAACCCGCCATAGAAAACTTAGGTTAATAGAAGCTCACCTCAGAAAAACATGAGCTAGCGTTGGATTACAAATTCGAAGATTTACACATGAACCTACGTATATCGTCACAAAAATTACTAGAATCGGAGTAAGATCGGTTTATAGAGCTAGCCAAATTTACTGTATGCTAAAAAATCGTGCTCATTCTTTACTAAAATTGTTTTTTGAAAATTTGCGCCAATTTCAACCAACGTCATTTTTCATTATAATTTCTTTATATCGACTACGATCCCTGAGTCCAAAAAAACTTTTTTCTCTTTTTTTTCAAATTCTTTTTTAGAATCGGTGATCGTAATTGATATAAATGGCGTATTATCTCGACAATTGACCACTAAGGGTTAATTTTCAACATAAAACTTATTCGTGCTCAACGCAAGAAGCTCAGACAAAAATTAACTTAAAAAGTAATATGTGTTACTGTTGCTGTTTTAAACCAATCTTACAATTTCTAGTTTGACGAATCTCAGCAGAATTCCGCCGTGATATATTTCACTCGAAACGGTTAAACGAGAACTTATATTTACAGAAAGTTTAAATTTTTGATTGGTCAATGTTTAACTTTTAAAGGAAACAGATACACAATTAAGATATAAATGATATCAATTACCAGCCCCCTGCTGATTTTTTGCCACTTTTTAGCCCACATTTTTATATAATTCGACTTTTGAAAACGACTCATCCGATTGAGTTTTTAGATAGCTCAAACTGAACAAAAATATTTAGAGTAAAATAAATTAAAAAAATTGTCCGAATGAGACAAAACTAATAATTAAACAATTTCAGTAATCTCAGAAAAAAATAAGAAACATAGTTCGATTCGGATGAGTCGTTTTCAAAAGCCGAATTATATAAAAATGTTGGCTCAAAAAGTGCACAAGGGGTCCCGTAATTGATATCATAAAACTCTCGTGTATATTCAGGAATAGGCAAGATTTTTGCCTTTTTTAATTATTTTTTCTTAATTCTGAGCATGAAGCTGATATACATTTTCTTCGATTCTCTCAATCCGTCGAAGCTGATTGGCTCGGATTAGTTGAGGCGGGAATGGAAATGATGATTTTCGCCTGTCGCGGATCAAGGATGGTGATGAGACACCCCTGATAATATATATTTTTGTTAAAAAAGTCGGTAGATAATGAGCTTGGAAATGAAAGGCATTCACATATGAAACATTGACATGGAAGAGTAAAAATTATTCTTTGAAATTGACCAAAGGCCATGATCAGGTAGATAAACCGTAAATAGGGATATTAATAATATCATTTGATATAAATGTTTGGAAGAAATTTGGAGAAAATAAGGGATTTTAAACTCAAGGAAAAAATCATTTTCGGAAAAATTTTGTTATTTTTCAGATGCCACATTTAAGCGATAGATATACTAGGAACTGGCATGTAAGAACTTTTTGAAATTTTGTGTCATTATAGAACTTTTTATTGCGCAAGGAAGACCCGAGCCGTTTTTTAGATTTCCGAGCTATCCCCCCAAGAAAAAGTGGTATCTGAAAGATAATAGACCTTAACTTTTTTGGTGTCAAATTTCATAATATTTCCGTATCTTGAAGCTTATCATAAAAAGCCAATCATATTGGGAAAACCGATTATATTCATGGTTTATATGCAATTTGACACCAAAATTATAATTGACATGATTTTCGAGATTTTTTTCTCATAAACTTACAATATATTAAGAATTACAACGCTAAAATTGGGATATACCGGTGTACTAGCAAATCACTGAAAAATTGAACTCCCACATTTTTAATATGGTATTCTTGCATTATTACAGAAAAAATGAATGCTTCTAAAAATCAGAACGTGTGAGTATGATTCTGAATTGGTGAAATGGGTGTATTGCCTTTTATGTCTGAAAGTAAGGCATGGGTTTTTACATATTCACAATAAAATATTTTATGCAATGGCACCAGCTATTCGGAAATTTTGTCAAAATATAAATTCTTAAAAGAATTACTAAAGTAAAGGACTTATTTGTATCTCCTAAACTATAGGCCCATTTTAAAGTCAGCTCAAAAAGCGGGATTCTTGTGGTGAAGATATCTTTCGCATAGAACTTTTTACTGCAGAAAAAAATTATAACATTTTTTGATACTTTTCGAAAACGAAATAAATCTAAAATTTTGCAGGTGTTTTTTATGCAAAAGATACCGCCGCCTATAAAAACAGTATTGTATCCTGGCGATATCGAAAATATAAATAATACAGCTCTCCGGCGCCAAAAACGATGGCGCACGAGAGCTTCACAATAATAAAAAAATTGAAAGGGAAAGATGAAACATAGAAAAAGAAAAGTTTCAACATCTGAAACTTTTCAAATAAAATATGAACTTGTGCTATACAAATAAACGTGCTAATAAGAAAAATATTCTTTGGAATATTTCCAATTAAAATAGAACGACATAATGAAGCTTTAAAAATTTTTGAGAAAAAATATTTAAAAGGGATTCTAAATGTGTGAAGATAAATAAGACACGGATGGGAGACGAGCAATTTATTTGTAACGATCAGTCCACCTGCGAGTTAATTTGTTTTGCGACTGCACTTTGGACAGTAGGGATGAGAGCATCTTCGTCACTGGACGATCTGTTTTATTTCGTTCGCAACACCTGAATTTTTTTAGTAAAAATTAATTCAAAATCATGATAAATTCATTTATACGCTTTTCAAAGTTTCAAAAAAAATCCAAAAAGCTATACTTATATAAGTTTTTTGAAAAAATATATTGATTTTTTTTAAATTTGTGTCATTTTATTAAGAAAAATGTCTGATAAAAAAGTTCTGTTATTTCTGTATATAAAGACAGGTGAGATTTACTCAAATTGTACTAAAAAAGCTCAATGGACAATTTTGTTCTCGAATTTTATACTGTGGTTCTTGTCTAAGCGGACACTTTGAAAAATCCGGTTTTTGTCCGCTTAGATTTACCCCGGTTTTGTCCGCTTAGACCTATTCGCTCTAATTCACCCCCTAGGGGCACAAAGAGCTAAAATTAAAGGCGAAATTCGCTATAGACACGAAATTCATAATCTATCACGATGTCTAAGTACATTAAAATACTTTTTCCCTATTCTGTAAAAGAAAATGAGATTTTTTATGTCAATCGGGCATCATAATGGATATTTTTTGTTATTTCAAAAAACTTAGAATTAAAAAATCTCTTTAAGGGGGTGGTCAGGCAATCTGGACCTGTTTAGACTGCGCCTCAAGAATAAACGGAGAACAGTAGTAACTTCATTATACTTTGTATGCAAAGACAAGGTTTTGATGAATCTTTGAGATTAAAAAAAAAATATTTTCCATGTTTGTGAATAGGGCTGTTCCAACCTCTAGAAAAGTGCCAAAAATTAATTCTTAAAATTTTTTTGTCAGCCTTCGTCCATGACCAATTTTTACGATTTTTCACGATGACCATTTTTTCCACGTGGGAATCGACGTTCGTGCCCGGAATTTTGATTTTTTCCTAGGTGGCGCTAAATCGCAAAAATGATCATTTTTTTTTATTTTTTTCTTTAGCATTCATGATCATTTTTGTATTTAGCGCCACCTACTGCGCCCTCTAGTGGCGCGTATCGCAAAAATGATCATGAATGCTGAGCAAAAATTTTAAAAAAAAATGATCATTTTTTTACGATTTAGCGCCACCTAGGAGAGAAAAATCAAAATTCGGGCCCGAACGTCGATTCCCACGTGAATAAAATGGTCATTCGTGAAAAATCGTAAAAATTGGGTCATGGACGAAGGCTGACAAAAAATTTTAAGATTCATTTTTGGCACTTTCTGGAGGTTGGACAGCCTATTCCAAACATGGAAAAAATATTTTTTTTAATCTCAAAGATTCATCAAAACCTTGTCTTTGCATACAAAGTATAATGAAGTTACTACTGTTCTCCGTTTATTCTTGAGGCGCGTTTAAAAGGTCCAGATTGCCTCGACCATCCCCTTAAGGGCTAGATGCGACTCTGATTAAATAAAGACCTTAGAGGCATTAAACATGCTTAAAATTGATACAGGGTGAAATTAGGTTGTACTACGAACCCAATCATCAAAAAAATTTTTTTCGAAATTTTCGCATTTTTTCAAAATGAGATTTAAAAAATAACGTTTGGTTAAAATTTGACCACTCAAACTTCAGAATATCGTGTCTTGACGTAAGCCAACTTTCTCGTCAGTGTTTACTGGCTTTCTTTTAAGCCTATTTTTCGAATTTTTTTTCGAAAATGACCAAAAAAATCATAGTTCGAGTTTAGCTGGAAATTGCAAAAAAGCTAGCCTTAATCTCTTACAAATGTTCTGAAGAATACTTGATAAAAAATTTGAGCCATTTTGCAAATATATCTTCGGAGGAGATAGATTTTGAAGTCTGGAATTGTGAAAATCGTCGCGTTATTTGGCGTTCTAGAATTGTTCAGTCGCCGGATCAATAAAAGCTCGCCTTAAAAGATTGGACATACTACCGTTACGTGATCTTGAAAATTTGAACTCAATTTGATATACCGTCTGGGAGGAGATAGATTTGCAGTTTGGAAAAGGTCACCTGTTACGATACTGTACCTATTGGTGTAATGCTCAAAATAATTTGTGATGCACTTTTTCGCAAGATAAGGATAGATCTAGCAAATATGAATTTTTCGGTTTTCTCCATGAGCTCTTAGTTTTCAGTATTTTCACCGACAAAAATGTCAAATTCAGAGTCGCATTACTCCCTCTTAAGCCGACATAATCTGAGTTCGAAATTTGGTAAACTGATTAAGGTCGAGGAAAATAACGAACTTCGTTTCACGACATTTTATATCGCCTACCCTACCGTTTAAAATATTCTATTATGGAAATACTTTATTACTCATGGATTCTATATGCCATAAACGCGAGGTTTTGCGTTCGGCGCTGTGGGAGTTATTAACTTTCTCTAAGTATTTGAGTGTAATATAAAAATATTTGGTCCCTCCGAGATTCGAACCCAAGAGCTAGGGCATAAGAAATAACTGTCGTCAGGAGCTCTTGGCCACACTGCCGTTGAAGAATAACTATTTAAAACTTCTTAAAATAAAAGCTGGAAATTTTTTAAATGTTTCAAAAAAATCCGGTTTTGTCCGCTTAGAGTTGGGTTTTCGAGGTTTTTCAAAAAAAAATGCGTAGGTTTTGCCGGTTTTGTCTGCTTAGACTTGTGTCCGCTTAGACAAGAACCGCAGTTTATGATTTTGGTGAAAATTTTTAAGACTTTTATTCTTGCTGAATTATTAATCGTAGGTTTTGGCCGAATTTATCATAATTTTTATGATGGCCTTTGCTTCCAAATCCACAAATAAAGCTAAAGCTATAAATATAAATTTGAAAAAATCAATTCTCTCAAACTAATTTTTTAAATGTAAAATCAAAAATTTTCAACTTAGAATTGAAAATTTTGAAAAAGTGATATAAAATTAAAAAAAAACGTTTTGAAAAAATAATTGTAAGATTTTCTTATCATGTTTCATTATAAAAATGATATATAATATTGGTATTTGAAAAACTTCATAATATATTTTAATATCCTAAATATGAGGTCCTTGTCAGGTGCGATTAGGTCAAGCGACTTATTCGCGCTATAATCGAGAAATCCGACTAGAAATATCAGGCAATGTGGTGTA
>SCLH01000829.1:178979-247143 GCA_004367855.1 Oikopleura vanhoeffeni
AAAATGAGTTAAAATTGCACAGATCACGTAACGTAGTATGCTCAATCTTTTAAGGGCGAGCTTTGCATGATCCGGCGACTGAACAATTGCAGAGAACGCCAAAAATAACGACGAATTTAATCTCCAAATATCCAGACTTCAAAAATCTATACTCCATCCGAAAGATATAATTTTGACAAAGGCTCAAATAATATTTATCAAAGTATTACTTAATCAGAACATTTGTAAAGCATTAAGGCTAGCCATTTTTTGGCCCCAATAACCAGGCTAAAATGAACTCAAGGATTCTCACAAAGAAGTAGTCCCTCGGGTAATTTATCGGAAAAAAAATTCGAAACAAATAAGCACTAAATATTGAAAGCTAGTAAACGACTGTACAGAGAGAGTTGGTCATTCACGCTTCTAGAGACGATATTTCTGAAGTTTGAGTGGCAATTTAACCAATACGTTATTGTTAATGATCCATGTTTTAGAAAAAATGCGAAAAATTTCGAAAAAAATTTTTGCCTGATGGGTATCGTAGTAACACCTAAATTTGTCACCTGTAATCAATTAAGCATGTAATGCCTCTAACGGTCTTTATTTATATCAGAAGTCGCATAGCCCCTTAAGGGGATGTCGAGCAATCTGGACCCTTTTAACGCGCCTCAAGAATCCAAACGGAGAACAGTAGTAACTTCATTATAATCTTTGTATGCAAGACAACGGTTTTGATGAATCTTTGAGATTAAAAAAAAAATATTTTCCATTTTGGAAATAGGCCCTGTCCACCCTCCAAGCAAAAGTGCCAAAAAATTTGAATCTTAAAATTTTTTGTCAGCCTTCGTCCATGACCCAATTTTTTACGATTTTTCACGAATGACCATTTTGATTCACGTGGGAATCGACGTTCGGGCCCGAGGAATCTGTTAGCATTTTTCACTCGGAACATCAGGTGGGCGGCCTAATAATCTAGGAGAGCGTTAATAATTCTTGTGTGTCAATCATTTTTGGCGTGTACTCCATTTTGCACGTAGCGCAGTCAAAACATTTTTAATTGCGCCCAAGGTAAACCCGATGCACCAGTTTTTTTAGATCTTCCGAGCGTAGTCTAGTGTTCCACGCATCCGCACATCGACCAAGCCCCTTGAAAAGAAGATTTGTTATAAATTCTAAATTATATTTTGCAAAACTAAGAAAAACACTCTCTATTATGAAATTGCTCCATAGAACTATAGAATAAGTGCTCATATATTTTCTTTTCCAAAAGTAAATAGGAGAAAAGTATTTTCTGTATCTAAAATTGATTACCTTACGACATTAAGAATGAAGTACGCATAATGAATATGTCTTCGTGATCTATAGGGAAAAGCCGAGAATATAATGCGAGCGTAATTTTTAGCTCTTTATCTTAGTTGATCCTAGGCGTGATTTGAGAGAACAATAAAGCCTTAAGCAAAAACTTCCTAGAAAATTGGAACAATGATTTCGAGAATTTGCTCATAAACGTACAATATATTTAAAGAATAACTACGGCTAAAATGGGAAACCGGCTGAGAATACGTAGTACAACAAAAAGACAGCTACAGAGAACACAATTGAGAGAACATTTCCTTCAAAGATGTCCTGTCAATTTAACGACGAAAGAAACACATCTTATTACAGTATAGCATAATAAAACTACGAAAAAAATGAGAATCACAATATTATGTCCATATGAGTCTCATGTATACTTAGTAGTCAAGAAATATGAGGATAAATCAATTATCCTATATGTACTTGTGATATACATGAGAATTACTACAGTAACTTTTTTTTTATCAGCGTAGACCCATGTTTTCTTAATAAAAGGAATCATGAAAAATTTGATTCAACCAACCAAAAAATACAAATATATTTGTTCAAAAAACTAACTAAATATCAGTAAGTAATTGTTTTTGGATTTCTTTTTTTGAATACTAGTTGAACAACACGTATAAATGAGATTTAACTCCATGATTCAAAAAGCTTAATTTTAAACTTCCGGTAAACCTAAAAAATTTCAGCTGTGGGTTCCGCAAAAAACTTACAACTCCGGACGAAATACAACAAGGGCAAATCTGTGAAACAGGGTTGACGAAGATAGCTGCGTCATCCCTACTACTTACTGTCAACTAATCCTCCTTCCAATCGCAGTTAAACGAAAAACAAATTAAACTCGTCAGCGTGGACGATCGATTTACATAAAATAAACTATGCTCGTGCTCCCATTCCACACAGATGTCTTATTTATCTTTCGACAGACAGTTTAGATCATCACCTTTTTTTGAGAAAGGAGATATTTCATTCTACTCTCCCATCAGAATTTTAACGCAGAAAAAAATTAATAACATTTTGATCGCGGGAAAAACGAAATAATCTAAAATGCAGGTGTTAGCAAAAGATCCGGCCCGCCTATAAAAATATGTATACGCGATCGAAAAATAAAATAATACAGCTTCCCGCGCCAAAACGAGGCCCGCAACGAGAGCTTCACAATAATAAATGAAAAGGGAAAGATAAACATAGAAAAAGAAAAGTTTCAAATCGAAGACTTTTCAATAAAGAACTGGGCTATAAAATTACGGCTAACGAAGAAAAAAATTTGAAATTCCAATTAAAAAAACCGACTAAAAACTTAAAAATTTTGAGAAAAAGATTAAAGGATTATAAAGTGAAGATAAAAGAAACACGGATGGGAAAGACGAGCAAAATTATGGTAACGATCAGAGTCCACCTCGAGTATTTGTTTGACGACTGCACCTGGACAGAAGGACAGAGATCTTCCCGTCACGACGAGTCGTTTATTTCGTTCGCAACACCTTGATGTTTTTAGTTAAAAATATTCCAAAATCATGATAAATTTCCATTTCAACTCTTCAAAGTCAAAAAAATCCAAAAAACAATACCTTATATATACTTGTGAAAAAATATTTGATTTTTTTGAAATTTTGTGTATTAGAAAAAAAAAGTTTCTGCTAAAAAAGTCTGTTATTCTGTAATAATAAAGAAACAGGTGAGAATTTACTCAAATTGTTCACTAAAACCTCAATGGACCAATTTTGTTGTCTCGAATTTTATAACCTGGTTCGTTGTCCCTAAGCGGGACACTTTGGAAAATCCGTTTTGTTCCGCTTTAGGATACCCGGCGTTTGTCCGCTTAGAACCTTATTCCGGCCTAATCACCGCCTAGGGGCACTAAAGAGCTAGAAAATTATAAGCGAACATCCGCTATAGACCACGACAATCCATAAGCTTGATCACGGAAGTCTAGATACATTAAAGAAAAAAAAAAAAAATAATACTTCCTATCTGTAAAAGAAATGAATTTATGTCAATCGGGCAAATCAACATAATGGAATATTTTTGTGTATTTCAAAAAACGTAGAATTAAAAAATCTCTTAAGGGTGTCGAGCAACCAGACCGTGTTTTTAGATGCGCCTGCATAGTGAAAAACGGAAACACGATATACGATTTAGCGCCACCTAGAAGAAAAATCAAAAAATTCCGGCCGAACGTCGATTCCCACGTGAATAAATGGTCATCGTGAAAAATCGTACAATTGGTTTCATGACGAAGGCTGAAAAAATTGTAAGATTCAATTGCTGGCAGACTTTTCTGGAGGTTGCACAGCCTATTCCCAAGACATGAAAAGTTTTTTAAGCTCAAAGATCCATCAAACCTGGTCTTTGCCATACAAAGATAACGAGTTACTACTGTTCTCCGTGTTTTCTTTGACGGGTCGCATTTTTAAAGGTCCAGATTGCTCGACCATCCCTAAGGGGCCTTATGCGACTGCTGATTCAAACTAAAGGACTTAGAGGCAGTTAAACATCTTAAAAATGAAATACAGGTGAAATAGGGTGTACTACGAACCAATCACAAAATTTTTTGTTTCGAATTTTCGCATTTTCAAAAAAGAATTAAAAAATAACGTTGGTTAAATTGACCAACTCAAACTCAGAACGTCCTGACGTAAGCCCAACTTCTCGTAGTGTTACCTGGCTTGCTTTTTAAGCCTATTGTCGAATTTTTTTTCGAAAAATGACCAAAAAAAACAAAGTTTCGAGTTCGTTAGCTGGAAATGCACCAAAAGCTAGCCTAAATCTCTTACAAATGTCTGAAATACTTGAATAAATAATTGAGCCATCTTGCAAATATATTCTTCGAGAGAATAGATTTTGAATCCCGGAATTGTGAAAAATCCGTCCGTGTATGGCGTTCCTAGAAGGTTCATCCCGATCAATAAAAGCTTCGCTTAAAGATTGACATACTACCGTGTGACGATGAGTGAAAATTGAACCAATTTGATATTACCGTCTGAGGAGATAGATTTTTTGCAGTTTGAAAAGGCACCTTGTTACGATGACTGTAACCTTAATTGGTGTAAATGATCAAAAATAATGTTGGATGACTTTTTCGCAAGATAAGATTAGACTGTACAAAAGAACATGTCGGTTCTTTCCCCAGAGTCCTTAGGTTTTCAGTATATTGTCACGACAAATGTCTAATATCAGAGTCGCATACCCCATTAACCCGACATAATATCGAAATTTTGTAAAACTAAGATAAGGTGGGGAGAAAATACGAACTCGTTCAACACAGTTTAAGTACGCCTACCTACGTAAAATTTATTTAGTGAACATAATTATCTCAGATTCTATAGCCAATAAAACGCGAGGTTTTGCCGTTGGCGCTGTGGAGTTGTATAAATGCTGTTTAAGTGTAATGATGTAATAAAAAAATTGGTCCCTCCGAGATTCGAAAACCAAGAGCTTAGGGCATAAGAATAACTTTGTCCCCGTCAAGAGCTCTTGGCCCAAACCTGCCGTGAAGAAGACTATTTAAAACTTCTTAAAATAAAAGCTGGAAATTTTTTTTAAATGTTTTCCAAAAAAAATCCGGTTGTCTGCCAATTGGTTTCTATTTTGTTCCAATAAAATGCGTATTTGCCGGATTTGTCCGCTAGACCTTGTGTCCGCTTAGACTTGGTTCCGCTAGACTGTCCGCTTTAGACAAGAAACCACAAGTTATATGAGTTTGGTCAAATTTTTAAGGAACTTTTATCCTTGCTGGAATGTATAAAATCGTAGTTTTTGGCCGAATTTTATCCTAATTTATTGAATGGCCTTGCCTTCCAAAATCCACAAATAAGCTAAAGCTATGTAAAATAAATTGAAAAACATCCAAGTTGCTCATCAGAACTAATGTTTTAAATGAAAAATCAAAATTTCAAACTCTAGAAATTGAAAATTGAAAAAGTAAATATAAAATAAAAAAAAACGTTTTTAAAAATATTTGTAAGTTTTCTAATCATGTGTCCATTAAAAAATGATATATAATATGTATTTGAAAAACTCAATAAATAGTTTAATTCTAAATATGAGCCTGTCAGGGTGCGATTAGAGGTCCAAGCGACTATTCCGCTTATAATCGAAGAATCCGACTAGAATACAGCAATGTGGTCGTACGTTGGTAAAACACAACCAACATATGAGGAGAGCGCCGGGGTTCAATTGTCTACGATTGATTAAGGTCCCGTAATGACTGAGAAACGGGAATAAGAACGAGTCGGCTGAAAAAACCCGCGGGCTCCTCGTCTTATGAATTTGAGTGTGTTACCAAAGTACACCACAAATTGCCTGAAATTTCTAGTCCGGAATTTCTCATATAGGCGCGAATTAGTCGCTTGACTAATCGCACTACCACTTCCCTTAATTCGACTGGGACTCGGTATTTACAAACGTATATTTTTTTGAAGTTGTCGTACTCTCAGAAGGCTAAGTCCTGAATGTGGGTGAGGTTATTGGGACACAGGCCTTCATAAATCGAATCGAAATTACTAACATTTTCAGCCTTTCCATGAAATCCATGAGCCCTTTGTGTTGGGTTGTAATACAATCAATGCTCATGGTACCGGTTGGTTTCGCGTATGCCTCACCTTTTTGGGTGCCAGCCCTTATTAGCCTTGAACCTTTAATCTTGGAACTATTACATAAGTTTTTTTTTTTCTGAAAAAATTGCAAATTAGCAATGTGATTTGTCGACAATTACCGAAATAAATTACAAAAGGTCGCAGAAATTGTAAAATTTTGTGTCAAAAGCATTGAAAAACTCACTTATTAACATATTTCTTGCCATATCTTGGTAGAACGTTCAGGCACAATTGGTTTGTTTCCTAAACCACCATCGAAGAGCTTTCCTTCAAATCCTTCAGATATGGGGGATTGTTCGAAAATTATATAACTATTTTAGGCTTGCTCCGTATATCTATTTTTCTTTTTTGCCTCGGTGCGACCTATTTGGATTAACCACGTTGGAGTGAGCACGGTTTGCTATCACATTCAGCTCATCAGAATCGCCAAATTTTGCCGGTATAGTTTTCTCCCGTTTTTTTCTGTTGTATATTTGCAATCAAAGATATTTAATATATTAAATTATTTATAAATTTCCTCCTTCTGGTTTTTCATACGGTCAAAATTTCTCATTAAATTCATCAAAAACTTTTGTAAATAAGGTCGGTTGCTATTCTGCCAATAGAACTTAACATGAAAAATATCGATTTTTTGAAAAAAATATTTATGCTTTGATTTCTTGCCCAATTGATTTTTTTCCTGGTTTTATTGATCATGTCAATCCGTTCAAAAGTTTAGATAATTTGCCCTTTTTTTTTTTTTTTTTTTTTTTTGTTGCTTGCGCATGCGTTGTTTTGAAGATTTCGTCCTATATTTTCGGGTTTTTTAAATGGTGGACCGAACAAAAATAGTCCAAAAATAATTGAAAACGTCCCGTCTAGAGGAGATTCTATATTTTAACCAATGTTATTTCTCCAGAAACTATTTGTGTTAGTAGATGTTAGAACTGAGTTTTTCGCATTTCCATCTTAAACCTCGAAATATTAATTTTTTTTGTCATCTCTACGTCTTTTCTTAAAAACCCTCCTCTAATAAAAAAATTCATCTCTAGAATTGTATCTTTCTTCCTTCAAATTTTTCAAATATTCTAGTTTTGTGTCAGGCCTCCATAAGAACCTCACCAATATATGCTATCTAGCACCTCTTTTTCGATGTTGCTTGGGCGACAAATAATTGACAATATATATGCTCCAAATAACTTTTTTCGTAAATAAACGTGTCCGTACTGCGGAACCCCCACTGCACGAGCGTGTTCCAACCACATGCAAAAAAATTTGCGCAAGTGTTTCAATTTTGCCGGCGAAATATCGGAACAGACCCCGGATAGTCCCTATTTTTAATTTTAAGAATTTTGGAGTTCTTAGAAATTTCTCATCAGACCCGGAATTGCATTATAGTGATCAATTGTTGTTTAATCAGTCTAAAACAGTACGGAACAAGATATACAAAAGTACAAATTTTTAATTGACACCGCCCTAATCTGAAAAACGTTAATGATTTTTTTACTAGTGATATATTAAATTTTTATTTTTTGTGTTTCTACAGAAAAATAATTAATTGAATCCAAAATCGAACGTTAGTGCTATAACATGCCCGGTTCTGAAAAAACAGTTTGTCTTGAACCACTTAGATATGGCCAAAAACGGTTTTTTCTGTGCCCCGGGATCGTTTTTTCTGGGTCAACAACCCCCGTGCGGTTAAAAAGAATTTGTATCAATCTACTGTAGGTCCCTTCCTCATTAGTTGTACGGTGCGCTCCCAACTATAAATGTGGTCTGAAACACTCCTCGTGCAGTGGGCGGGTAGAAAATCTCGTCAAGTGGGCTTAAGCAACAACGAACGTCCTTGAAATTTTTCTTATTTTTGATTTTTCGTCAAATGAACTCAAAAAAAATATCGAAAATTTCTGTTTTTTTTATCAAAAATAATTTTTCGGATTTTGCGAAAAAAAATATGCGTTCCGCAACTCGAATTTTTCAATTTTATTTCAAATAAAACCACTTGTTTGTGGCGCTTTAAGGAACAGTATAGGAAAGGCCCACGAAACAAAATTTCTGGTCTAAAATAAACAGTTCTCTCATTTTTGAAGTCAATGCTGACCTATAGAACCTTCAAAAAAAGATTCATACTTTGTTTGGAACTCGGCAATGTTGACGGCATAGTTTGTAGGCAAGAAAAACCACTTTGGACAGTCCCGAAAATCGGATTGCCCCACCTTGGCTTAGACGCAGAAATTTTCAAATTTTGAACAAAATGCCGTAAGTTTTGTTGCGGAAATGACACTTAAAACGCGCTTAAGACGAACTTTGACAGCATTCAAATTTATTTTTCGAATTCGTATAATTTAAGAAAAAAGTTGCCAAAATTTTTTATTCGATTTTTAACAAAACTATTAAAGAATGACTATTAGTTTTTTTGTAAGATGGCCCGCACTTTTTTAAGAATCACTAAGAAATTTTTTGAGATTTTGGCCGAAAACCATTTTGAAATGTTCAACATTCTGTCAAATTATGAAACATTCTCCTGATATTAATTATTAACAATTTAATGCCCAGCAATTATCATTTTAATGTTCCACGAGAAAAACTTTTTTGGTTGGCCCTCTGGCATAACAGTATGAGTTAACAAGTAATAACTGTATTACTACTTCAATTTACAAAAAAATATGTAACGTAGAAATCTATCCAATCTGTTTAAAATCAGAAAAATTTTGTCGCTTGTTCAAATTTATACGCAGCCTTCTTTAGACACATTTGACAAGTAAACTCAAATTGAAAATTAATGCAGCGCTCCGCACACGCTATCGAAAAAAACAATTCGGAACACCGGAACCATAGGCGACACAATTTCTAAGTTAGTTTGTATATGAATACACCAGTAAAAACCAGTAAATCAAAGCCCATAGACGGGGCCATAATTTTTTAAATGTTTATAGTCTTACAATGGAATGATTGAATCCGCACTTCAGATTTGTCCGAACTCCCAGCACATAGGTCGGGAGCTACGATCGATGGTATCCCAAGTCATTGGATAGTGTCATTGTTAATATTCAGCAGTATCTTGAGTCGGTAAATTTAAACTCCAACACACATAAGAGCGGCAAGGTTGACAAACCAATCCTTTATCAATCCGACCAGCCCATCTACCATGCGCACAAAATAAATACATTTTTTCAAAACTAAAAATTGCTTGGTAACATCAATTTCAATTGAATCTAAACAAATGTGGAATCGTTAATTTAACATCAATCACCAAATGTTTTAGGCGTAATTTTTGACTGAAAATGATAAGTTTGATTTACGGTGTTTATACTATACAACAATTAATACAAAAAATTATCTGTTAGTTTGACACAGAACATGTTTCTCTGAAAAAACTATTTTGAAAGTTTGAAACCCAAATATCTTGAATTCATTATTCGGGTTTCGAAAACTACAGATGTCGCGAATTTTGAAATAAGGACATCAATGCTTGTGGCTTGGCTAAATAGCCAATTTTTCGCATCGAATGATGTTTTGTTTATCTAACTTATAAGTTGCATTTTCCGATAAAAATTCTAAGTTTTAATTGGAAGAGAATTGTTTGCAGAAATCGTTTTGTGAAACTCTCTGCAACTGAAAATAACTTAAGTTAAGTCTCTGACAGTGGTCTGCAGTTATCAGTTTTCATAAAAAAGCGACAAATCAAATTGTTATTTTTTGAACGCATAAAAACGCCCCTGAAAAACCCAAAAAAGATTTCGAAATTTTGCGTTTTTCATTTTTTCTAAGTATTTCTCAAAATTAGTTCAAAAATAAACGTATTTGTGTTGCAATTTGACACTAAAAACGCTTCAAAATATCGGGGTTGACGTAAGCCAACTCTCTCAGTTTTGTTTTGGGGGGGGGGGGGGGGCGCGGGGGGGTTTTTTTTTTTTTCCTCAGCTTTTCTTGTTGAGCCGTACTTTCGAAAAATCGAAGCACATTGTTTTTCGGAAATTTTTTCACGTGACCTCTGAAAAAATTCATATTTTTGTTGGTCGAAAGTTGACCAAAAACGCTCCTACAAAAAAGTTCTGTTGTTTAGACGAGGCTTGCAAAAAATTGTGAGTAATTTTGAAATTAACCTAGGAAGAGATAGATTTTCCGATTAAAAGTCCAAACCGGTAAATTTGGACCGGTTTTTGTTACGGTTTCCTTAGAATAAATATAGACTTGATCGACACCCAAAACGCGTCCTTACAAAGTTTGTAGACAATTATAAGGTGATGTTTTAAAATTTAGTTTATTGTCAAAATATAACCTCAGAGAGTAGAATCCCCGTTTGGGCTGTTTGCTCTTGTGCCCCGCTATGTGAAGAGTTGTGTCATACAAAAAGTTTTGCAAATTTTTTCGCAGTTTAAGGCTAGTTCTATCAAACTGGCTAACTCTGAATTATATCTCGAGGCTCTGTCGCTTTAAATTTATCGAGAATATTCCAATATTAGAATATGTCAAATTAGGAGCAGGGATACCCTTAAGTTAAAAGTTTGATACCAGTGTTCGCAGACTGCAATAATGCGAAAACTGGTGTCAAAATTATGTCGAAAACCGCTCAAAGTTACGTTTAGTTCCAGTAAGAGACACCTTACTGTTAAAAAAACGAATTAAGTCGAATTAGGTAAAGTATCTTTTTTTTAAGGGAACATCGGACATTAGACATCATAGCGCGGAAACCAAATTATGCATCAACAAACAGTTTTTTGCCTCGTGTAGCCAACTTAATTTGTGACATTGGAAACTTTTTGTTTTTGTCCAAGTCAACCGGTTCACCGGGAATTGATGTTTGAAACTTAAAGTTCATGAGTTCGAATCTCAGTAGGCCCAATTTTTTTGTCTATTTCTATCGGTATGTGGTAATGGATTAACAGAAACGGTCAAAGAAAAAAAAAGCTTTCCAGTGATTTACTTGAAATAACATATTTTTCAAAAATTCCTATGTTTTGCCTCAGAAAAACTGGTAATTTCAAAAGTCGATTACCGGTTGACTTGGAAAAAAACAAAAAGTTTCCAATGTCACAAATTGAGCTAGCTACACGAGGCAAAAAAACGTTTGTTGATGCATCATTTGGTTTCCGCGCTATGATGTCTAATGTCCGATGTTCCCTTAAAAAAAAGGTACCTAACCATCCTCTGGCTTTAAAAAAATGAATTTTATCGCCCTTTTTATGCAGTTCTAAAATTAAAAATAAATAAAAATGCGAAAGATACTTTCACGAACTTGTTTACCTTTCCAGCTTGGTCAAACATAACATTAGCAGGTCTCAAATCCCTATGTACAATTTTTCTCGAATGCAAATATCCCAACCCTTGGCAAATATGTTCCGCGATCATTCTTGCATGGTCCAAGCTAGGATTCTGATCTCTAATATGGTGGTCAAGACGCCAACCGCGGTAGTTTCTGGTCACAATTGCTAATTTAGGAAAAGTCAAACATGCGCCGAGAAATAATTCAACGTTGTCGTGACGGGTCTTTTTATAGTTTAATAATTCTTCTTTGAAAATCTTTTGGTACTTTTTATTCGTCAGGTCGTTTTTGGATAAGACTTCGACAGTTCTGAGATAAAAGTTATTTTGTATAATATTAATAATCAGATAAAAAAAAATGAGCTTTTTTAGCAAGAAAGGAAAAAACCGTTTATCGATATTAACTCTGGTTTTCCCGTAATCGCCATGGAAAAGGTGGCACGCTTTAAGGGGGTGATCATGTCTGATTTAATAAAGGCCTTAGAGGCATAAAAATGCTCTAAATTGGTTAGGGGTGATAATTAAGTGTACTAAGAACCCAATCATCGAAAAAAACAAATTCGAAATTTTCGAATTTTTTTCTGAGTATTTTTTAAAAGATGAAGTTAAAAAATAACGTTTGCTCGAATTTGACCACTAAAACTTCAAAATATCGACTTGACGTTAGCCAACTTTCTCATCAGTGTTTCACTGGCTTTCTTTTGAGTCTACTTNGATTACCCGATGTCGAACTCAATTTCAAGAATCCGCGATTTGCTTGGTCCGTTAATTTGGGGCGGAACCCCTTAAGGCGGGTAATATCTGGATCAATTGACATATCGCCAGGTGATATATCTGAAAACTAAAAGCCTTATAAAAACCGAAAATGCCTCATTTGTAGTCTATTTTAATCTGCGAAAAAGTGCATCAACAAATATTTTTGAACCAAGTATCACCAAGTCAGTACAGTATCAACAGGTGGATTTGCCAACTGCAAAATCTACTCCTCCCAGACGGTATAAGTCAAATTGTAGCTCCAAATTTCACAGATCACGTAACGGTAGTGTCATCTTTCTCACGGGCTATTTCTTTGATCCGGCGAACGGACAATTCTAGAACGCCAAATAACCGACGATTTTCACCCAATTTCAGAACCATTCGAAAATGCTATCTCCTCCTTAGGATATTATTTGCAAAATGGCTCAAAGTGTATCAAGTATTCCTCAGAAAATGTAATAAAGACTCTCACGGGCTTTTTCCAATTCCCAGCTTAAAACTCGAAATATTGATTTTTTTGGGTCATTTCCAAAACTTCCGAACAAAAAAGTGCTTCGATTTGTTCGGAAAGTAGGCTCATACGAAAGCCAGTGAAGACACTGATGAAAAGTTGGCTTATGTCAAGCAATATTTGATAAGTTTTTTAAAGTGGTCAAATTTGACATATAACGTTATTTTTAACTCATCTTTCAAAAAAATACTTAGAAAGAAAATCGAAAAAAGCGAAATTTCGAAAAAAATTTTTTTGATGATTGGGTCTTAGTACACTAAATTATCACCCTTAAGGGGGGTATATCTGTCTGATTAAATAAAGGCTTAGAGGCAGTTAAAATGCTCCAAATTGAATACGCGGGTGATAATTTAGTGACTGAAGAACCCAAGTCATAAGAATTTTTTTTCGAAATTTCGCATTTTTAGGTTTTTGTCTAAGTATTTTTTAAAAGAGGAAGTAAATAAATAAAGGTTTGCTCGATTTGACCATAAACTTTCGACAAAATCGAAGCACTTTTTTTCGGAAATTTTGTTGGAAAATGACCAAAAAAATCATTTTTTGAGTTTTAGCTGAAATTGCAAAAAAGCCCGACGGGTCTCTCTACAATGTTCGTAGGAATACTTGATAACAAGTTGAGCCATTTTGCAAATACAGCGGGGTGCGGGTAAGTTATGCGCGCTAGTTTGAATCCCGGAGATAAATCTTACGTAAGCCTCCGCAAAAACCTACGCTCTTTGAAAAATAAATTTATTGTTTCCTGCGCTGTGCGGGCTATAGTTATTCAGGAAAAAGATAGGTGCTTTTTTTTCAAAACGTTCCTAGGCAAAAGATAGGCGGTTTTAGCCAAGAAAAATAGAAATATCCAATTTTTTAATCAATCAAAAAAAATTAATACACTACATAAAACAAAAATTCGAGGAAGTCAGATAGGAAATATTTGAGGCGCTCCTGGTACTATTATTTTTTTTCTCTGGTCTGTCATTGAGAGTTTTAATTTTCCTGAAGTGATTTCTCTATCTAACTCGAAAAATAAAAACAACACGATAATTGCGCGAATAATTATTTTGTAATTGAATCCGTTTGATTTTTAGTTAGAATTGATGCAAAGCGACAAACAGCACGAGCTGAAGATATCAATGCGATAATCAAGCTTCCAGCGACCCCATACTCAATTTGTCCCTTTTTTTTAGTGGCTGACCAACTTGATCTAACTAAATTTATTTTATCCTCAAAAATAGTTTGCTTACAATTTCCGAATGTACTTTTTTGGCACCAGAAAAAAAAAGTGGTTTTAGACGAATGGAGAGAGATATTTTAGATCAGAGAACAGTATTCAACCGGCCACGGTTGAGTTATTTATGATACAATTGCGTATTATATGAAGAAAGTCGTTTTTGAAAAAATAAATTTTCAATTTTAGGCGTAATATTGATCAATAGATAGTTTTAATTTTGGAAAGCTTTTTTTATTATTCTTCCAATTCACGTGATGATCTTTGCAAAGTTCAAGTAAAAAACTATTTATATTTCAATTTGATCTCGATTTTTGTGCCATACGCATTTTGGCTCGAAGGGAATACGAAATACTTGTTTTTCAGACATTCAGATAGCTATAAAAATTCAAGATCATATTGTGAATAGCCCAGTGTTCTACTTAATCTTTTGTAATTCATAGTAATTTTGAAAAATGTATGCGTTTTCCGATGAATTACTGAACTAAACCTCTATTTTCTCTTGCCATTTGATCGAGGCAATACAGAAATAAAAATTTGAAAATTATGTGGCCTCCAATTTAAATCGTATTCCTTGAATCTCGGCGCAGCGAAATAAGTGGAATATTTATTGCATTTATATTATCTATATATATGTCTAAAGTGGCGTCCCCCGAATGCGTTTTGGTGTGAGGGGAATTTCAATGGTGGGTTTGAGGGGGTAAAATTTAATTTTTTGTTGTTTTTCCATATGGCTATCAAATGGCTGAATATATTTTAAAGCTATTGATAAAATGAATGTTGAGTAATGAAGCTTTCTAATATGTCCGATTTAAAAGGTGTGGCAACGCGTGGCTAAAATCGAGCTGGGACAGATCATGTCTAAAGTCTCCGCGAGTTAAGTACAGATTTATATGTTTCTTTAAGATATTAAAATAATTGCACATAATTTTTCATTCAAGTAATTTCCATCAGCAATTATTTCAAAGGCCATTCTTTCACGAGACTTTGATCTTCTTTGTTTGAAAAATTAAATTTCGGAAGAATTTCGGAAATATTTCTGCACAATAAGTGCTATTGACAAACCACAATCAACACCATTTGTTTGTAGTTGGTATATATGGCACGAATCTATATTTCCTTCTGGTCGATTATTTCATTTTTCGATGAAATCAAATTTTAACATACACTAGAAAATTCTAGTCTAGAATATATGTAGAAATTACCCTTGAAATCAGCCAAAATTCTTTCTTTGACCATGATTTAAAACGCAATTTTACACCTCTAGAATATTGTACAAAGTTGACCCAATTCAGAGTCATATTTTTCCAGAAGTAACGGCGTATAGTTAGAAAGTACGCCGTATAGTTAGAATAACTGCGTCGCGTCAATGTTAGGGTTTTTGGGCGACGACACTGTCTAAACTATATTTCGCCGCAACCCCCGCGCTGTACTAATCTCTAAGGAAGAAGATAGACTTTTTGATAGTCTGAAAATTGTAACATAAATCGTCGGTTATTTGCGTGTCTAGAAATGTTCCGTACCGGAGATTTGAGCTTCAATTTGTAGTAACGTCTGGGAGGAGATAGTTCTGCAGTTGGAAATTGTCACCGTGTTACGATACGTACCTATTGGTGTAATGTCAAAAATTAATTTGTGATGTACTGTTTCGCAAGATTAAAGGATCGATCGACAAATTAGCATTTCGTTTTTCTCATTTAGCTATTAGTTTTCAGAATATGATCACCGTGAATATGTCAGAATCGCCAATATACCCCGCTTAATTTGGGTCCAGGAGAACCCCTTTTTTCGAGATACTCTGGGGTGACTTAGAATAGTGGCCCAGTGTATCAAAGGTATGTTCTAAACAAGTTGAAAGCATAGAATAAAATTAATTTTTAGGTAAAACCTACGTTCATTTGTACGTCGTCGAACACGTAATTTGCTTAGCCAAGAGATTTAAACAAGTTACCACTTTTTGGCGTATTTCCTGTATTTAGTTTTCTTTGAAATTTACAGCTCGCTGAAGATCAGATGTCCGCAAACAAGCCTTTTATCGTTATAATTTTTCAAAGGCCTTCCTAGATTTTGTGACATATATTGAAAGCATCTCATACTTCTTTATAAAGTAGCTTAGCAAGCAATTGCATCTCTGGTGATTTTATCTTATTGATAACTAGTAAATCTTCCTAGCAGTTTATATTTAATTTGTCTTGTGAAATTATAAGCAGGAGTTGAAACAAATTTTGAGCTGCGTAAATAATACTGATCTAATCAGTTTGTTCGTAATCGGTACCAGTGGTGAAATACAGGGTGAGCTTTTAAGTTGATATCGTAAGAAATAAACGCGACATTTTTATGGGGAACTCATGATCGGTTCCCTTCTGTTAGCCTAGAACAGCAGGCGCTGGCAACGCGTAGGTACTGTAGCATGCACTATTTATAAGATCCGCATAAAAAAGGCAGAATTATTCGAAACAAAAAAACTGAAGTTTTTATGTCGGTTCTTTACGCTAGGCTGCTTTTTTTTCGCGTGCTCCACCGTGAAGGGGCTAATTACTGATTTCCTGAGAGACTAGACCAGAATAGCGACAAACGGTTTTTTGCAATCTTAAATCTTAAACCGAATTGGAAACGCAGGATTTTTTTCTTTTTCTCTCGATATTACCGGTTCACCGGTAATGTCGAAAAGAACCGTTTTTTTCGGTTCATTTTTGAGCAATTTCGATGACTGCATTTCAGTCACGGTGATCACCTAGGAAAGCCAAAAAAACATTCTTCTACCGCAATATTTTTTCCAAGTTTTCACGTGCAGAAAACATTTGTCGCTATTTGTCTAGTCTCCCATCGAAAATCATGTGGAGCAAGACCGAAAAGAAAAAGCGACCTTAGTAATTTTTAACTCTGGTCACCTAAGGGTTAGCTGTTCTGAGAGAACCAGACAGATGGGCACGAACGGTTTTTTGCATATAATTCCGGACCGAATATGCATGTGGAGTTAAATTTTTCCCAAGGTTTCACATCAAATGTCGCTATCTGTCCAAGTTCTGCAAGTCGAAATCACTGTGTCCTAGTCAAAAAAAACGACCTAGCGTTTTAATGCTATTGAGTAAAAGAAAAAAACATCCTAAAGATAACTCACTGAAAAACCCGTCTTGTTCTTTAATGCATTCAGGAAATGTTAAAAAAAGCTTGCTTTCAAAATGAGTGATTGACTGCTGCATGCAAACACGCCAGAAAGTAAACGATATCAAATTTTTAAAATTAGACAAATATAGTGCAATGTTTGTGGTTCAATTAATCGTACGAAAAAATCTTTTAATTTCAATTAATTCATAAATGAATTGACACCAAATAAATCGGAACGGGTATTTTTGGCTTCCAAAAAACAGAACTTGTTTTGAATAATATCACTGAAATTTAAGCAAATTTTGAAATTAAGTTTGGTTTTTATTATTTATAAATAAAAAATGTATAAATGCAGCATAAAAAATTGTAATTTAGAAAATTTGCATAAAAAATGCGAAATAGTTTTTAGTTAGCACAAAATACCGCCACCGCAAAATCCAAGTATGTATTATTTTTTTGAAAAGTGACTTTTCTATCATTAAAAGGAACTGCTAGAATCATTTTATTGCCGACTTCTTTTTGTTAGGCGGAGAAAATTAGTGAGCATTTTATTTGTTTTTGCACTAATTACTTCCAAATTTGCTTGCTTTCTTACACGTGTTGTTTCTCAAAAGACCGACCGACCTTTTAATATTTCGAAGTGTATCAAGATCGACCAAATAAAACTTTGTAAACGCTTTTGTGTAACAAGACCCAATTTTGGTGTCATCTTCGTAAACGCTCACAAAATTGTGTTTGCTTTCAAAACTCGATCTGCATTCAATTTACTCGGTTCTTGATTAATATGCACCGAGTCAAACTTATTAATTACAAATCTTCACAATACCACAACTTATTAATAATGACATTTATTGTCAATATTAAGCAATTTCAATTCAGCATTAGCAGGGCTTTCTTTTCTTATATTGCGCCATAGAAAGTATCAAGTTAATTTTCGTTACTAAATTTTGAGCGTTATTTGGTGCGCAAACACGCAGAACCGGCCCGAATTCTAGAGTATACTTTTGGGTTAACTTTTTTTCTTGTCTTTCCAGAAAAATTGCGTAGGCGCGAAGAGTCCATCCACTGCCGGTAGCTTTTTTTAGGGCCCCCACTCAAGCAACAGCCGAGTCGTCATCAGATACGACAAATTTTTTCGAGCATCGGGAAACTTTTGGTAATATTGTTTTGACACCCGACAATCGCATCAGGTGGAGTAATCGAGCACCGTTTTTTAGCTCAAAAAATAGACAAATTACTGTTTTTTGCTGATTAACCGGGAAGAGCTCGGAAAACGAAATAAAATTTCAGCTACCTGAGAAAAAAGGTAAGTACATCCTTGGAGTTTTGACTGTTTTAAACCGAACACAAAAAGGTCCTTAGGACGGTTGGTGCGAGTGAAAATTCCTGCCAATGGTGTTTAAAGGACCGCCCCACAGGGAATTTTTTGACGAAACTGTACTTAAATCGACGGGTCTGGAGAAAATCCTCGCAGGTGAATGTGGTAAGGAAAATCAATATACAAATCTGTAAATCCGGACTTATAACATGCCTGATTTACACAACGGTTATCAAAAAGCGTTATTTTCATGAAAATCGCCCCAAACCAACCGGCCGTTGATTTCAACCTCCTTGATGCGGGAAATCTCACCTTCAAAATTCGTTCCGGGTGGCATTTCTCTGAATGCATTTTGAAACACTTAAAAACTAAATATTGTCGTAACGATAGTGATTGCTGAAAACGGCATCATTTAGACTTAAACAAGTTGTAAAATTGTGTTCCTGGTGGATTCTCGAGAGCAGCATTGTTTTAATTTTAAAAACCTCAAATGTCCGTTAGAGTGGATTTCTGCTGAAGGCATTTTAAGTACCGTTGCCGTTTAAGTAGGCAGTCTATCTGTAATAAAAATCGTATACTGTAGCTACCAATATGTTGGACAAAATACGGATGTTGTGAGTCCTTTTATACCATAAACCCAACCGGCTGTGGATGAAAAAAATATAACCAAAAAGTGAAATATTTTGTAACATGTGTATTTTACTTGTAACTCCTGATTTAGAAAATAATCCGAACTTAATAAGAAATTACAAACGCTTTCATAAGCATAGAATCTAAATAAGCGGATCACACTTAAATTTCGAAAGCATCGACCATCGAACTTTTCTTTACTCAGTAAAATTTCAATCTCGATACTTTAAGACGAATATACATTTTTTGACAGAATTTAAATAAAAAAATCGGAATAATTTCATTTTAGAAACTGATACTAATCAATTAGTAAATAACATGCTGTAAGGCATTTTACGTGTACTGTTGATTCGGCCCACGCACATTTTCATGAGAAAATAATATTCATTAAAAATAATCGGCCAAATTGTATACTCATTATTTTTCATGTAGTTCATCGTGATATTAGAATGTTACGGAAGTATTTTACGTTCGTCTGTGTTAACATCAGATTTGGTAAGCTATAATGTTTTAACTTTACTGAAAAAATAAAAAGCTTTTGAAATCTAATTTAAATATGTAGGCGGAAGATAGACTAACCGAATATGATTACTCCTTCTCGTTTCTAAAATCATTATCTGACAGACCCAAACAGCCCTCGAAGAGATGGCCTAATCGATAAGATTCTAATGTTTACCTGAAAAATCAGTCATTTTAAAAAATCTGAGACTCTAAGACTGAACTTTCAACAACGTTTTTTTGAAATATATAACGGGTTTAATTGCACAACTCTTTAAATATTTTCCAATAATCTGGGTATACAGAATACAGTATTCTGAATACTACATGATTCAAATCCTGTACATGAGTCAAATAGTTTGAAACCCTATTTACGCTTCTAGTCTGGCCAATGACAGGCTTTTAAGGGATTGTTGGTGCTACAGCAAATGGTGCTGAGCAAAATAAGCCCTTTTTAAAACTGCAATATCATTTTTTTTGTGAAATGAGAGTGAACGTTTATTTTTTCCAATTGTATTCCATAACTTTGACAAGTCAAAAATTGATTCATTTTGGAAAAATATATCACATCAGAGCCTTTTAAATCATAACAACCTAATGCTGCTTACTCTCCATTGAGCTATCTCGTAATATTTACGTATCCAAACATCACACATAATCCCGATATATTGAAGTAAAAAATTCTCTACAATCTCATCAAGAAATATTTAAAATGTTAAAATCTTAATATCGCCGAAAATTATTTTAAAATTGCTTGCTATAGTTAAATATCAGGGCAAAATGTAAATTCTTTAAGAAAACGGACTATTTTCACGAACGCTGCAATGCGGATTGTTTTTCCTCTTCTGAGTATAACTTCGTGAATCTCTAAGCAAATATTCATTAAAGGAATTATAATTATTTAATGACAGATTCTCTTGCAATGCACTATTTTATGCAAGTTTTATTGCGGCGTATATTACATTGATTAGGACTAAAAATTGAAATAGTTGAAAAGGAGCAAAAATTTTAACTAATGTATAATATTGAAAATAGCTTTCATTTAGTGTAATCTTTTTCCGGATTATTATTATTTCGTCAATTTGAGACTATCTATTCTAGGAATTGCTAAATAAATAATTCTTTTGCAAGCAAATCCGATATCTAAGAATCAGTTATTCGTATAATAACACTTTTTTTGCCATGCGAATCATTTTTATGTCTGGATGGTCGATACAAGAAAGAATAATACCGAATTGAGACGTGGTCGAAATAACTACTGCAACCACAATTCTTTAGAGCTTGAATTTCAGCATTTTGACCAATCAGGAGGCCAGGGCATGAAAAATGCGTTTCAAATTTGTGGCCACACGCTTTTGTAGGACGAGAATTTCTCTAGAGAAACTCTAGAGGTAACTTTTTTTAGAACACCCATGAAGTTTTTGACACTCCCACTGAAGAACGGAACAAGATAATCACAAACGAGTTGCATCCATCAGACATTAAAAAGCTCAAGACAGAAATGTTTTTTGATTTTCCGACGCGATGTCCGGTTATCACCTGAGATTGACCGGTAACATTTTTCAAAAGCTGATTTTGAGAACAACACGATCTTTGAAAACTAATTTTTTGAATTTATAACAACTTTTCGTCAGAATTTTTTGGCGATAATATTTTGTCATCTGACATCCGTAAAATAGGGCAATATTTTATAATACTCGAGGAAATTTCAGCAGTTGAATACATTCTCCTTGGTGTAATAGTAAAGGTTTGGATGGACGGGATTTGTTAGAGTTCGAATCGCTGGCTAATGCATATTTTTTCGAATGTTTCTTTGAAGAAAAGTTAAGCGGTAGTCCGGACCCCCTTGCGAGGTGAATAAGAACAAAATGATTATTGCCTAAACATTTCCTCTTGAAAAACTATCCGGGTAATAACTTCACGGGTATATTCAGCTTCACGCATAAGTCCCCTCATGAGAGATACAAAAGCTGAAATTGACCCTTTGGTAGAAATTAAGTAGAAACATCTGGCTTTGATCAGTTACGGAAGACAATGCCCCGCTTTTCTACTTTATCTCTGGGCCAAATTGGAAGAAATTAACATGTAAAGATAGGTTTGTGGAAAAGTTTTCATAAATATCAGTAAAGACAAAATTACACGTGGTTTCTGTTCTATACAAGTACAATTGGGGAAAAATATGGCGAAACCTAACGTTTTTGTGATTTGGGTCGCGTCCTCTATAAATGATAATTTGGGGAGAAAAATCAAAAGGGTATAACTTCACAAACATTGTCTACCTAAAACATCCTATTTTTCGTAAAAATATATAGCTAAAGAGTAAAAAAGGTCTTCATAGTTTGAAAAAATTACTGGTTTCAAAAAAATATGTGTCAATATCTTAGGTACAGATTGCAATAAAGACAATTTGGGAAAATCTCGACCTGTCCTTATAAACAGAAACAACAGTAGTAAAACAGTCTGGCATCGGATCGGTCCTGCAATTTTTGCCCAACGTTTTATAGGCAGCCAAAGTTCGCGATATTATTGCCCAAGTTTTTTATAGGACGCCACGCAAAAAGTTTGCGTCCTGGAGAAGGCTTACGTGTATAAAAATTTCCGATTTTTCCACATTTACTGTCGTTATTTGCTCTCAAAGGAAATTGTATTTACAATACACGTTAACAATATAGTCACATACTATATAATATTAGAGATATAGTAATACTTCAATAATATATACAGCTGAGTCTTTCGAATTCTTTCGCTTTTTTATCCCAGACGGCTCGACAGCCAAACTTAAGCGAAAGTATAGGCAATTTTGGCTGTCTTACCCGCGTGGGTAAAAAAATAGGAGATTTCGAAAGACTCACGCTGTAATATTACTAGACTTAAAATTATAGGTTTTTATTCAATCTTATCCATCAATTCTAAATTACTAAAATGTAGTCAATCTTATATAATAAATTAAGATTATTATATAAACTACATATGTGTATATAATATATTATTATACTGAATATACTGTATGAGTAGTTAGCTATAAACATTATGGTACTTAGAGCCAATCTTTGAAGTAAATTATAGTTAATAGCAAAAGTACGCGAATGGTCATGGTGGTCCGTGAATTCAAGCTAAGAGAAACTATCAACAAGTGAAACGAATAAAACTGTGCCCACAAAGTAAGTTTTTAATATTTCCAATGAATATTGCCTGTTTATAGCCTTTTAAAATCACTTCACGTAATGTTTATTTCGTAAACCAAGAATTTTAGAAGTTAAAGTTTTTATTTCATCATATTTAAGACACCCTCCTATAAGGACGAAAATTGACCAAACCCTACGCTTTTGTATTGTAGGCGTCCCTATACAGAATCAAAAGACAAATATGACTTGGAAAACCTAAGGACAATAGTTTGAAAATCTCAGCTGTTCGCTGACAGCTCGAAACCACGAGTTTGTCAAATTTATTACAATGTATAATTTATTAAGGAACGTTTCGCCTACTTCTATTTCTAATTTTCAAAGCTAACATTTATGTATATCATTTCGTAAGAAAGTTTGTGTGAGAACAACAGTTTGCATAACGAAATCTAGGAGTTTTAAGACATTTGCATAATAATTAATGTCGCAAACTGAAGCTTATTTTATTATCTATAAATTAATTTTTATTACATTATAAATAATGTAATAAAAATTAATTTATTATAATAAAAAATAACTCAGTTCTGGCCGAGATGTCATTATTATACATATTTTTCGAAAAAATATAAGCATGATTTTTAAGACTCGATTGCTGATTTAGTTGTGCAAATTCCTCTGAGAATGCTGGATCGATTTTTCAATTGATTAAAAAGATCGGTATATGCTTCACATACTCAGCTTCAAGCGCTTTTATACTGACACAGGCCATTTTTGGCAAGTCGGGAAATCAACGGGCCGTACCCGAAGCCAAAATTTTTAAAGACGTATACATTATTCGCTAGATATCGGTGAAAATACAAAATTGAAATTTATATGTGAAAATGAATTATATTTGTGTAATATTATAATAGATCCGTGTCATAAAACTGAGATTAAAAAATTGCTCTATTTTGAGATGAAAAAACAATAAGACTTCTAAAAGTAAAACTCAATTTTTTAGATAAAAACATTTAAACATTTTAACTGTTTTTCTGGATCATTTAATGAGAATATTAACAGTAGTTTCAAAAAGTCAATAAATGTCACTCGGCTTAATAGAAATGTCAAAACCAGATTCTCTTGATTCCATAATTCAGGAGAATAAACTATTTGTCACCGAGATTCTCGTGACTACAATAAAGTAGAAATATTCAAAAAATTTATGCATGTATTTTTCTTATACAAATACAAAAAATATTATAATTAAGTCCTTCGCCTAAACTTTCAAACGGCATTTTTTGAATCCGATATACGGCATGTTATCTAAGTTTTTGCTCGCCATAACCTGGATACATAATACCGACTCCAAAAAAATCTACAAATAGTTTTTGTACCAGTCACCTCTATACTTTTGCTTAAACTTAAGTTTTTAAAAGAAGGCTTATTGTAGATTAAAGATTCCTTATTTTGTACTTGAAATTTGCTCTCCAGCGACAAAACGGCAAAACCTACGCATTTTTTCTGAAACTCAACCTCGAAAAAACGTGAGTCTAGCGACAAAACCTGGAATTTTAAATTCGAATTAAATGAAAACACGTTTGTGTTGAACAGCAATAAAATACAGCGATCCAAGTTTATACATGGGCGGGGCCCGATTATCGCCGAAAACAACGCATCCTCTCCATTCATCTCAAATACTTCAGTGCAAATATCGCCGAATGCCTCAATATCGCCGAAAATGTTTTGAAGAATTTATATCACAAATGAACTCGTGGGCGTCATGAAGGACGGTCATATTCCGGATTGAATTTCTAAATCTACTTTTCAACTTTTATTTTGATTGCTTTGGGTGTAGTATTTAATTAACGTATTTTGGTGATTCATTTCATTCGAACCTATTGTGAACTGGTATAAAATTAAAAAAAAAGTTCGACATAACTACGTCATTTAAAAACGCCTTCGCGTTTTTCACTTTTTTGAACAAAAAATGTATTTTCTTTCCCCATTATTAAATTCGTGGGAATGTGCCTTATCGCGAAAATGCCCAATATCGCCGAATATTTGTTGACAGAAAACTTCGGCGATACTTGGGCCCCCTGTAATTCTTTTTTGTACAAAAATTGAATATTTGAGAACTTCAACTAGATTTAAGATGTGAGATTTTCGTTCACAGAATAGTACAGTCATCATTTACGTAAATGGGGTTTTTTTTTCTTTAACAAATGTTGGGGGTAAAAAATGTTTTTCAAGATATTTGACCTTAAAAACACAAAAATCTCTTTTTTCCTGACGGGTACCCCTTAAATCAAATTTAAATGGATTAAGACCACCAAGAGCTAATATTTTCTTCATTTGGCAATCATTTATTTGGTGACTATGACCCCACTTAAGGGTGAGGGGCGACTTTTATAGCCGTATTGGAACATTACTTTCAAAATTTTAATTTTTCTCTGAATAAAGTGATATCGAGACAATTAAATGGCTTTTACAGAAAAATTCGATCTTCTCTAGATATGCTTCTCAAAGAATTCAACGATTTTCAAATTTTCTGAAAAACTATTTTCGGGTCTAAGCCGAAAACTAAAAAAGAATATGCGGTTAACCAAAAAAAAGAAACAAATATAAATAAGTGAATATATCTTAATAAAAATAAATAAAAAGAATCACTGCAATAATTTTATATCTCTAGGCGCGGCACGTTATGTTCAGTGGTTATGAGACATGGAGCTTAATTACAATAGTTAAAGCGTTTTTTTCTAAATTTGTATAAAAAAAGCAGCTATCTGACTGTCGAAATCTGATTTAAATGTATGAAAAAAATGATAGAAGAGATAGGTTTGGAAAAGGTCTCGAAAAATCAGTAAAATTGAAGATAAGAAGCATCTATGGGCATTTAAAAAAAAATGACTTGTACTGAAACGTTTATTCTAAATTTTCAAAATGAATTAAGAATACGTGAATTATGGTAATAGCCAATAACAAACCAGAGAGGAGTAAAAATTGCGTTTTTTTTGAATTTGCTCCTCTAGCTCTAATGTGATGTCAAAATTCCGTAAGTCCCATTGTCGACTTTTAATTGTTTGAGCATCAATATTTAATTATGTCCCGTATTCTCACAATATTGCCAAAATTCAAAAAGGATCCTCCCTCCACCCACCTTAAGGTCAATAGAGATGAAAAAAGCATAAAGAAATTGGTAGCTGAAAATTCTGAAAAATCATAATAGGAAGACTATTAATATCACTGATAAGAAAGTGCTAACGTTAAATTATTATCAAAATTTTTTTTATAAATATGATCCTTGTTTTTTAAAGACTGAAAGTGGCGACTCGAAAATGGCAGATTTGTTTAATAAACTCTTTGTTTATTTTTAGCAAAAAATACATTTTTAAACAAAGAAAACATTTTTAACAAAAGTTTGATTTTTTTCATCTGCTGCTTTTCTTTATTTATTTCTACGTATCTTCGAGTCTACCCACCAGCTAACAGATTCTATTACCAAAAACTTGAAAAAAAAATTTATTATAGGTATTCAGACTAAATATTAAGTGCTAAACGTAAAATTTTATTATTAATTTTTTTATGGACTAATAATCTATCTTCGAGATAATAGTGCCGAGCTTGAAAATGTGCTGTAAAAAGGCGACGAGGCAGAGACCAAGACAAAAAGCATTGAACTTTGGCGAAGAAATGATGACCGATCGGGAAACCCGAGGGAGACTTTATGAGATGACCGCAGCCGCACATTTGGAATCTGAACTCTTAAAACTGAAAGAAAAATATTATCTTAAAGGTACACCATCTGGAGTAGAAACCGCTTCGTCGAAGTGATTTCAAAAATTATACAAAATTTAATTAAAAAAAAAACACCATTATCCTTTTAGAATTTGGTTTAATCGCGTCACCCACTGGAGACGAACCGTCATGAAACAAAGCGTTGTATATCGAAGAATTTTTGAGCATTTATCGAAAGCCATCGAAATTTCAGACCCAAATATCTTTCGATTTGCAAAAGCCGGTTCACTGACAAAGAAAACACGGAAAAATCTAAGCAATTGAAAAACCATTTCTCGAAATCTCTAAAATTCGTCGTAATGGTCATGCCACCAAAGTTCCAAACCTTAAATAACCAAAAACGACTTACTATATTTAATTCAAAAGATTAACTTAGTTAGACGTTTCGATTTATTAGTCATTATCAACCATTTTTATAATAAGAAAAAATCACGCAGAAGTCTACACATAGAATTATGAACAGATGTTCTAGAAAATTTTAGTTTATATTTAAAGGGAAGAATCAATATATAATAAGCGAAAATATGCCATCGCCAATTCCAAAGAAGTTTTGAAATAAGGTTGAGTTCTTCTTGTTGTTTAAACTAGGATCTTTGCATACGCCTGGAGAAACGCTTCCGCATCCATGTCGTATGTTTTAATCAGTTATATAATTTACGCGGTCCTGGCATTTTTGCCCCTGTTAAGCCACTTTTTATATAATTCGGCTTTTAAAAACGAACTCATCCGATTGAGTTCTCGATAGCTCAAACTGTAATGAAAAAATATCTGAACAGACCTATTGTTTCCAATTTTTTTAGCGAAACTAATAATTAAACATTTCAGTAATCCAAAAAAAAATAAAAGTGGCAAATATCCCAGGGGCCCCCGTAATCGATATACCAATTTAACTTTACAAAAAGTGATATCAATTTAAAGAATTTTTGAAAATCCAGCTGATAAGCCGCAAAATAAATCATATTTCTATTGAAACTGAGCGAAATATTTCATGGTAAATATAAGACTTTGCAAAAGCAGCAAATCTGGTTATCAATGTGCGCGAATCCTCGAAAAAAAATCTAGAGACTGATAATTCTACTGAATGCAAAAGCTTTTTATGGGATGGCTCTAGATGCTACAAGGTGAGAATTCTTAATTAGTTTATCTTAAAATATGAATATAATATTTTTTCTGCATCATGGTTGTATAATTGAGTAAACATAGTTCATAACTAAGATGAATTATATGGGACTGTGTAGAAATCAGGTCCAAGTAAATTTATTTGCCTGGAAATAGAAATTCCTTTCAAGGAAGTATCTAAGACGAAATTCATAGGCGATACTGCGATTGTTCTTTCCAATGCTCCTTTAGACTTATAAATTTGATTCTCCCATTTTTTTCGCTCCTCAAAGAATTTCAAAGATTTAATGAGTCTAAACAAGATTCGAGTGACGTCGTTTTTTTTTAGTAAGCGCAATTGTTGCATTGAATAGATTGAAAACCTAGAACATGGAGAAGTTGTATAATAGCTCATTCGAAAGCCTAAATTAACGTTTATCACCAGACCTTCTCGAGTCTGTGCCAGTACAGTTTAACCGGTATATACCCGGGTTTAAGTAAAAGAATTATCGGTTTCTGGATCATACCACTATCATCCTATTTCTAGTTTTTTAATCTATTCAAATACAACAATTTGAACACTTAACTTTAAAAAACGACGTCAGTAACAATGCTGCAATGATAAACTTTTGCCTTTTAATTTTTACAGCTCAGATATATCAAAACTGGAATGTCGAAAAAAATTCGACGACATTTGTTCAAATCTATAAAATTATGTATTTATTCCCTCAACTTACTCTCAAAGACGAACTCCTTAATAGTTCAATATCATTGAATGTATTTTATTTATGATGGAATATGATCATACAGTAGTAGATCATTGACTAAGCTAACATAATCATCACATTTAATTAAATTTTTAGTACGGTTTTTATACGAAACTGGCCAATTTGACTTGCGATGCGTGTATGAAGAACCTATAAACTAGCAGAAGAATTTGGAGATGAGTAAAGAATCGCCGTTTTAAACTATAAATTTTCGTCTATTTAGTTGAAGTTGAGAGGAAAAGGTTATATAATAAAATGTTGACTACCACCATCTTTTTTTTCTAAAATTGTTGGCAAAAACAAATAAGCGGATTTTCATTCTTTATTTGATATTTTAATACCTGTTTTTGATTATTTTTGACAGGTTTGTTAATAGTTCGAATTAAAACCATCTCACGAGTCCGTTTTTTTATGTCTTCATAAAAGCTTAAAAAAATATTCCTAGTTTTTATTTTATTAAAACAGGTAAAACTAAATTCTAAATCTAGTTTTTGTGAAAGTTATAAGTTCAAAACGTAAAATTTGACCAACTGATTAATTTTAATAATCAAAAAATAATGTAGAAAATAATGAGAATATATAAAAACACAAAACGACAAAAATTCTGGCTGAGATTCTTTGCCACCTTAAAAATGGTACCATTGTCGTGTACTGTCCGTTGTCGTCTAATAATAAATTCAGGATTTAAACTGGTGAAGTTATTTTTTGTCATCGTATATTTTTTTTGAAATTTTCAAAATATTAATAGAGATGACTCCCCAAAATAAGCTTCCTAATTTTTCTCTACTGCCAAATTTAGCCGGGAGGTATCTTCCGCATTTAATTTTTAATTTGTAAATTTAAAGTTGAATAAAACCTGCGAAATGTTCTTTTCACTCAAGAAAATTTCCAAATATTGTCTTGTCATAAATGTGATGCGTCTGTTGTTCATTTTAAAATATATTTATAAAAACATTAATTTAGCGTACGTTCCGAATTTTACTTCTATCACAGGGGGAGGCCTCATATCGCCGAATGCCAAATCACAAACAAACTACCCGATGTTCCACGAATTTTTAGCTACATTCTGCCAGTGCCCCATATCCGGAAATGCGTGGACTTTGAGGTTTTTATTGGAAATTAGTTAAAGTGCGTCATGAGGGACGTCATCTCTTCGAATTGAATTCCAAATCTACTTTGTTGAATTTTCATTTGATTGCGTTTGGTGAGTATGGTAATTTACACATCTTGGTCATTTTCTTTATTGAACCTATTGTTAAAAACTCTTAAAATATTTAGAAATACTTTCAAAATGATTGAAGGTCATTTTCGAACTGACCCACGCGCTTTTTCATTGTTGATGCGAAAAACGCGATATTTGGCCTCCCCCGTATCAAGTAATAATGGACTAAATTCAACTGACTAATACGAATATGAAATCTAGATATTTTCCAGACACTGTGAAATATATATAACCTTGAGTAGCCTAACGAAGCCATGACGTTCTAGAGCGGTTTAATCCAGTAAAAGTAATAGTGAAAAGCTATCGAAAACTAGCATTCAAGTCTTGTTTAACAGCTATATTTACGCGTCAAAACTTGAAATAAAAAAGAAGAATCAAAAGATGGCCTTCAATAGAGCTATGGAAAGCGCCGTTAAAAATAATGAACGCTGACTTATTTTACTGATTAAAAGACATGCGCTCGAAGTTAAATATCAGACAAATTATAAATTTGTATTTTACTGTCGGCGAAAAAGACGCGAAAATACCCTAGAGTTGCAAAGCTGATATTCTATTAAAATTTGGAAGGATGAATTAAATCTAGAAATGAAAAATTACTTTAAAAAAAAAACTTCAAGCCAAATTAGTTTGATGATGGTTAGGTTAGGCCATGGGGATTTCTTCGATTTGCATTTTGGGTAGTTATTGTAAGACATCTAAAAAGTTGAAATTTCATAATATTAGCTCTCTACTGACTCGTGTGCTCATTTTTGGAAATTTTAACGGTCATTTTCGTCTAATGGGGTCAATTACCCTGGAACAAAGAATTGGACAACTTTGGGGAGATTCGAGCCAAGTGGCCTAACCCTAGATATGGACAATGGATTACTGGTTTCGTTTTAATTGTAATTCTATTTATGGTGCGATATCTGGAGCATGTTCCACATCGATTTTAGCGCCACATTCAACTAATTTGGGCGAATTTCAGATATGGGCAATTAGTAGAATTTTATGGCGCAAATTTAGTTACAATCATAATTTTTACACATAAATTGACTTTTTCAAGAAAAATGATATTTTATTTTTGAAAATCAGTTTTTGACGAAAAAACAGGTCTTGACTAAAAAACAACTCCACCTAAGCTTCCTCTGAGATACCGTAAACATCTCTAACTAGAGCACGTTAACTTAACACAAAACTAACTTTGGACGTTCCTTCGAAAAAAAATGACACCAGTGAATCGCAAATTTTCGAACGCCGCCAAAAACTTAATTTTGTTCCGGTTAAGAGACACTCCACTGTATTGAAACATTCACCGAAATGCACTACAAACTGACATGGAACTCACATATAGTTGATTTTATTTGACTACTGTCAAAGTGGTCTAAGCGGACGATTTGTTTTGTGCGGTACAGTCGGACGTTCTATACAATTTCAAAAACTCCGCTTAGATAACTTTGACAGAAGTTAATGAAGAATATAGAGTGAATTTTCATAACCTTGTACTGCATTGTTGAGATGGCATATACTGTTAGTCCCTTCAAAGAAATAAAAGTTATAAATAAATTGAACCCACTCATAAAATTTTATTCAGTTTTTGGCTACTTATACCATTGTACCCTAATATATCTCGGGTGCGAAAGCGGGAATCTTTCTGCCAACTAGAACATATATGTTATTCACCAAAAATTATTTTGCGTCCTCGGTCAATTCAATCCGGAGAAAATGATTTTGAGCAGATTTTTCATGCAAAACAACTGTTGTTCGCACAAAAACAAATTGCATAATTCTAAAAAATTCCAGCTCTGCTCAACGATTTTTTCTGTCAATAATTTTTTCTATACATAACCGACGAAACCGGCATTAAAAATAAAACCTGTATTTCACCGGAAAATACCGAATTTTTTCATGAAAATTCTGCTTGAGTTAAAATTTTTGGTTGTTACAGATAAAACGTTTTTTAACTTCAAATATTAAATTGCTAGTTTTTTTATACTGTCGATTATTTATTGACATCTCAAATGAGAACAGAAATAAGTAAGTTGAAAACGTTCCGAGAATTATTGTAACAAAAAGTAATTGGTCAAATTAGGCTCTCAGATCAGATTTTATATTTTAAGTTAGATTGACCAGTTTACAAGTGCCAAATATAAACCACTGGCCCGATGTATAACTTCTTTAGAATTGCGTATGTAAACTAAGTACAACTATTTAATTTGTAACCCACAATAATACTCGAAATTAACGGAGATCCGAAACACATACTATATTTTTTGTCAGAGCAATGCAGTTTTATCGATTTCCTGGTATTCCGTCAACCTTTATAAAGGCGAACCGCTCATTTTCGTTCAAGTTTAATTCGTCAAAGTCACATCCATTTTATTTTGAACATTTTACATGTTGAACTATACGATTTAGCTTTCTATGTTAGCCTAAATATACAGTGGAAGTCCGTTTAGGTAGGTGGTTCCTACATTTTCTGCCGATATTAATGTCATAAAAATGCAACAATCAAAATCGTACTAGTTTTTAAAAAGCCACTAAACAACACAAATAAGAAACAAAAAATGTTTTGAGTTTTTTTTAGAGTTCTCGGAGTAGTTTCAAAATTAAGTATAATGCAAGTATGTTCAATTTGACCACTAAAACTTCAAGAATTCAACTTGAACGTAAGCCAACTTTCTGTTCAGTGTTTTCCCAGCTTTTTTTGAGAGCCACGTTCGAAAAAATCGACAGCACATTTTTTTTTTCGAGAATTTTTTTCACCTGACCTAAGAAAAATTCAATATTTTGAGTGGGGTCGAAATTGAAAAAAAACGCTCCTAGAATTCCTATTTGTTTCGATCTACGTTGGCAAAAGATTTGAAGTGAATTTTGAACATTTAACCTAGGCAGGAGATAGATTTTTCCGAGAACAAAGTCGAAAAAAAGGTGGTTTATCCGCATATTCTAGAAATAATCTAGCAAATTATCGAACAACAGCGCTCCTCAGAGCAATTTTACAAATACGGAATTATACAGATGTATGTTAAAATTTGCGTTTATTGTCAAAATAAAGCCTGAGAGGAATAGAATGTTTCCGTTTTGACTTCGGTCTCCCTGGTCTCGCTTATGTGTCTGGAGGTATGCATGCAAAAAAAATTTGCACACATGTTTTACGGCAAGACTGAAGCCTAGTTCAGTAACAAAATGCGCTAATCTCAATAATATCCTTGGAACCTCTTGGTTTGGCTAATATTTTTATCGAGAAATATGTAATATAAGCGGAAACGCACCATACCCTTAACCGGACGCCACTCTATCAAATATTAAAAATACTGTCCAGCGAAAAGTACTAGACTGTACCAAAAAAATATCCTAATATGAATAAACTATTATGTTACATACGTACCATATTTGGCGTCCTTTTATGCTTTAAAATATACGTATCTTTGCGCTAGACAGTACCTTTAATTATTGATAGGGGTGCGTGCCTGTAAACGACGGGCAATAATACTTTCCGATATTTGGAAAAATGACTAAATTTTTTTATCAAATAGTTGCAATTTTTTTACAAAATCGAACTTGCTACATCTATATGACTAACAAATTGAAGATAGTGCATCGGAATTTGAAAAAATTAGTTTCCTGACCACCAAATGACCGAAAAATATTTTTGCCCAGATTTTTTTTCAGTAGCAAACCCCGAAACGCAAAATATTTAATTACCCAGGCATAATAATGATTCTTTGTGTTTCAGGTTATGATTGATGTTATGCTCCTAGACCGAGGATACCTCTACTTGAGCCGGAAATATCCGTCTATCGTCAAATCTAACGATATTTGAAGTTTAAAATTAAAAACATTTGGAAGCGATTCGACAACGACGACATGGGACCGCTACAGGATGCATCGAATGACGTTCAAAAACCTTTGTAGAAGAACAGACTGTTAAAATATTTGGAGAGTTATTAGCCAAAAAAGAAACGATTGCAAAAAACGGGAAAATGCATCCTTATGTTATCAAAATAACCAACAATAAGAAGTCTTGATAAATTGGCGGCGCTGCTTTAAAAATTACAGTGAATAGACAATTTAATTTTGCGGATTTTTATGTTCTTTTTAAATAGACTTTTTTAGGCAACATGTATTGAAATCACTCGAAATCCTGCTAAGATCAAAACCGCTGGATTGGTCACAATTTTTATCGCTAATTTCATTTTGAAATTTAAATTTTTTAAAGTGAAAAAATTTTTTACGCGAGATAATTATATTATAAGGTGGGTTTTTTTTCAGCGGAACCGTTTTGGTGATCTAAGTTGCACTAGGTTTTCTCAGAGATGGATGAACCGGATTTCAAAATTTCAAAAAATTCGTGAAGCGGAATCTTGATATTTTTCTAATATCGTTTATATTCAACATTTCCGCTCAAAATGAGTATTTCGTCGACCATTAAATTTTCATAAAATAATTATCTTAAGAGATTGGGCTTCCGCGCTAGTGGTGTTCTGAAACCTCGTTTCTTCTGAAAACTCGAAATCAGTTTTCGGAACTTGTCATTTCTAGAAGCGGCGTCTCCACAAGGAACATTCCAGACGAAATACAAGAGCATCAAGAAAATTTGTGGCGAAATCTGCCCAGATTGTACGAAGAAAAAACGCAACATAAAAACCTAGAAATTGTGAATAAAAAATAGAACCTAGACAAGATGATGTCTCGTACTTAGAACTAACAAAAAGATGAAATTTGGTTATGGAGGTACCATAGGAAAATGAGATAAATGTTTGTTTTTTTATATTTTGTGTTTTGTCCGTATAGAGACAATACTTAGTGGTTTCTGTTATTTGACACCCTTTATAATTAAAAAAATTTGGGGAAATAGGCAAAACTACGCCTTTTTTCCTTTTGTGGACGTCCCTCTATTTTACCGAAGTCATAGTTTAACACTTTTTTTATATCATTTCGGCCAGTTTATTTGGTCTTTCCTTGGAACCTCGACCAACCCGACCAAGCCATGTCCATAGGTCGACCTCATGAGCCGATCTGAATAGGAATTTCAAACGATTTGGCGAACTCCGTTTTTTGAAAAAAATCACTCATGCTAGAAGTTGTCTACAAGTTCGCTTGCCGGAAAAAACCGTCTCAGAATAATTGCTATCATGTAGGTTCTCAAAGTCGACGGAAATCATGTGCCTGAGAATCAGGAATGGAACGAAAAAGCACTTTTTAATGATACGAATCAAACGGATAAGTCAAAGAGTTATCCAAGAAATTAAAGCATTGAAAAGAAATTCTTGGATGGTTTTAATGGGAAAGAAAAACCAGACCTCTGGGTGGAAAGCAGGTGAGCTTATTATGAAAACACAAAAAAATCAAAAGTCAAAATAAAAACCGAAAATGAACTCGGATCTGGTTTAACACAAATTTTCATTGCGGCAAGACTATCGTTGTCTATAAGACGATGTGCACATGGACGCAACGAACAAGTTAAAAACTCCTAACCCTTCCGAGGCATATATATGCGGTATTTTTATATAAAGGCTAAATCACTTTAAAATCAGCAAAAAATGATGGATAAAAATGATCGCACGAAACTTCTCTTCCAATACATTTAAAAATTCAAACAATGTGAACACGAAACATATTTCTAAAATTTTCGGATACTTCTTCAATTTAGTCAGATTGATTGGAAAGGCCCATTTTTTGCTAAAGTTTTAACTTTCCGAAAAAACTATCTTTTTGATAAAGAATCTTGGAATTTATAATTCAATTTAGCCAGTATTAGGAAAGAGTCGTTTGAGTAACCGATTTGCGAAAACAATTAGCTTTCTAGACCATATCTGAGCAGAAATATCTTTCTTGCGAGGAAATTTCAAATATGCCGATTAGATTTTAGTATGGATAACTGATAGATGTTTAAAAAATAAATAAGTTGTGAAATCATTGAGCCAAGTGACACGTTATACCAAGATATTGGCTTTAAATATTGTAAAAAAATCAATGATAATTCAGTAACCCCCTCACACACGGAGCCTATTTTGAAAAACAACACCTGTAATAGAGACCAGAAACCGCCGGTTATCTTCGAAGTAACTCAACTTTTAGATTTTTTTTTGAATCTGGCTTTCATTTCAATTTGACTCCTTTTTGAGTAACTTTTATACTCAGACATGATTTCAATAATTGCGTAGGTTTGGGTTTATTTTCGGAAAAACACTTAGCTGGAAGACCGAAAAAATATGCAGGTTAATTTCGAAGAAATCACGCAATTATAGAAAAATTTAATTCTAGATCTCCTCCATCATTAAATCTTTGTTCTGACTCTCTCTCATGCCTCAACCATGAATTGCGTAGTCTAAGTCATTTGAAATGACCTATTCACGAGTTAATAAGATCAAATGTGAAACTTATAATAGAGTATAGGAAACGTAGGTATCTATCCTAATCTCAAAGACTAAGAACAGTGAAAGTCAAGCACTTTACTTTCGTAGTAATAAGCGCTACGTAGGTTCCCGAATGGCGTTTTATGTGTGAGAAGGTTATAATCGAGAAAAACTAACAATTTTTTTTCCAACAAAAAACGTGGATTTTCAATGAACATTTGAAACTTATTTAACAAATATTTTTATTCCCAACAGATAAGTTAACTCAGACAAGAAGTACTTGAGTAGAACAAAGCACTGCGGGCAGTTATGGATATGAACATGCCATTTCCTGGAGCCTCCCATGACTAGTATCACGTGCGTTTAAATACCTTGCTTTCAAACGCTTTTTTCTAGAATTAAAACATGCAATTTTCTAAGAATATAATAGTATTTTTTGTTCAATAAGTTAACTCTTCAAACTTGATCATACAGGAAAAATTGAAGTGATCTGGCTAAGAGTTTCTGTAAACAATGCTCAAGATATAGCCTTAAAAAGGGCTTTTTATGCCTTGGCAGAACTTTTTTATATGCCTTCGAGGGTAAGGATAAATGATTTTAATTGCAAAAATTTCCGAGAATAATTTTTATTTTCGAATTTTTAACCAACTTAACCTTTTTTTAATTGTCAGGAATTTTTTTAAAATATTTTTTCTGTCAATATGTTGCCCTCATGTGTGTGGTTATAAAAGAACATCATTTATAATGGCCATCAATATGATTTTAATTTGTCCGTGTCCGGGCTAGCCAAATAGAGAAACCCATCTTCCGAGGTGTTATTTCAAAAAATCATTTTTTTTCGAGAAATTTTCAGTGTCCTAATAAAAAGGGAAAATGTTGATATTGCTATCGCCCACGTTAAAACTCGGCACTCACGATAGATGTCGGAATGTTACATATCGGGGATAGTATATAAAAATGGCCCATGTTCAATATGGGGCTTATAAGTATACGAAATTAAAACTTATTTTAGTGAAACCAAAACTGGAAGTGCCTCCCAAATATCGCTAGTCCTGGTCGAAATTCGTTAGAAAGATTCGTCCCTTCGATTAGTTAGAAAATACATACGCAGGAAATGCCCCAACTTTAGTTTGATCCGCTGCCCGAGACGTAAAACGATATGTAATTCTTTACGAAATATATCTAACAAGATGCATTCTCCTCCTTAAAACTCAGGAAAAGCAAGTTTTTTGGTGTTTTATTTCATCAAGAGAAACATGTACAGTAGAGTGTCTAAGTAGGACGCGTGACCCGAGTTTTAAAAGTATTGTCCACGTAAATTTTTTACTGTACTTTTAAATATGCCGTTGGTATATTACATATTTATTATACCGGTACTAATTGTATTCGTTTTGAGCGACAAACTAATAAATTTATAACAAAATATTTGCTATTAAAAATCAGTTTTTCTTACCACATCTCGAATTTATAATTCATCTCAGTAATCGATGAAGAAATAGAAAATAATATTTCTATTTCTCAGCATTACCTGAAGATGAATAATAAACGAAAACGTTGTAAAAAAACTATTTTTTTTTTAAAAATTAAGCCCAAAAAAATATTTTTAAATATACGTATCGTCCATGGCGTATTTATAGGGAACAGTCAAGTACTTTGTCGTAGGACAGTACTTTTAAAACTCTTTAGAGCGCGCCTACTAAATACGCTTACTGTATGTGGATTGTTTGATATCAAAAGGACTTTTGGTAAAAAAATATTTGCCGAAAAAATTATCTCTCTATTCAGACCTAAAACTTGTGATTCTGCGTCTCACCAAGACCGTGCTTTGATGAAAGTATCCCAAGCCAATTCGTCGATATTCTCCAAAAACAATAGGCCCAGGACTCTAATCACCAAAGTCATTTGCTGAATCTGACTTCCTAATCCAAAAGTAGCGTGGCGCGGAAAACAGAAGAACCCAAGTTAAACGGACTGACATGTCACAAACCGGATGGGATAAATACGCCTTAAAAATGATGAATGATTCAATATAGAAAAATGGCAGTCCAGTCCTTTTAGTCCACTCCGTAAGTAACAATTCTCCTTGAATAATTACTACTCGTCGATTTTGGTCTAAGCGACGTTTGTCCTAAGCGGACTTTAGTGTCTTTTTCGTTTTTTGGGCGAAAACTACGCATTTTTCAATTCAAAAATATTTTACGTCTAAGCGGACGTGTTTTACATATCTTTTACACGATTTCATTAGAAATTCATATCAAAAACATAATTAATAAGAGATAAATCCTCAAACTTTTTAATGGTTATTTCGCAATTTTTAAATGGATTTTGTTGCAATTTTTGATGAAAATACCATCTGTTTTGGACGTTTAAGGCTGGCTCTATTTCCGATGACGTTTGCTTCGGAAGATAAAAGGATGAAGACTAAGACCAATCAGGATAAGATTTACGCATTCTTGTATATTTAGGTGGATTTTCGCTTTCTTTAAATCATTCTACTGTTCTCGACATACCACAGCATCATATATTCAAAACCATTCAGATTCCTCTCCGATTTTGAATTCCCTTGAAATCATTAAGAATCACGCAAAACATACTCCAATGCAAAGGTAACATAATTAATTTAATGATATGAACTTGAAAGTAGAAAGCAAACCTAAATTTAGGGTTAGGAAACGTGAAATTTTTGTGCGGAGAGATTTTGGAGATAAAAGTTAAATGAGCCAAAAATTTTTTTAAAATCACCAGCAATACCGGTCAAATATTAAAAAACATTTTTTTGTGTTGTTAATAAGTATTCTAATTGTAGTTGAAGAAGGAACAGACGCATTGGTGTACCCTCACAATAACTCCGATTCAGCGAAGATTAGGGATCGAATCCTTTCTGGTCTTCATTTTTTGGAAATTATTATTAGAGATATCTGACGGGACATTGAGACTTTTTAGACTAAGCTGTCCAGTCAAGAAACTTAAGAAAAAAAGTTCGGAGATATCAATTGTGCGAAATGCGGGAAAAATTTTCGACGACAGTTTTTCATAACTTTAAATCAAGGGAAGTAGGGTGCTACGATCAACTAAAACGACACTTACTAAAAAGGCCTATCGATCCTTTGCTCATATTTTCAAAATATTGCTCAACCGAGCAACTTTTTAAAAATATATAAATGCCTTGGACATCTACACTTTTAGTACACCCCTTGCAGAGGTTACTTTGGTAATTGATACAAAATCAGCGCGGAAATGTGTTTGATTAACCCTTGTGAGGCATAAAAAAAAAGTCCGCCAGGCACATGAGCCACAATTGTCTCTACTTGAATGTGTTTGCCAGAAAGCTAACGGCAGTTGGAATTCAATTTTTTTCTGCATAAGGAAATGAAGAGGTATAATTTCGACCGACAATTTTGTATATTCTAGAATTTCAATTTTAGTTCTAGAAAATAAGTGGAGAAAAAGCAAGGTATACCATACAACGTGATACACGGCACATTTGTCTTCAGAAGTGACTTTCCGTATCGAAACGATGCACAAGTGATCACGGCCTAGTCGCTGTTGTCCGCTTTGATTTATATTCCATCATCATCAAAAGTTAATTATTAAAAGAAGTCAAAAAATTTGAATGGAAAAAATCATGATTTATCGTTAAAAATGTTTATTTCCCCTATAAAAGCAGATAATTACATTTTTTTATGATCTTCAAAGTAATTGGTAATGGAAGACAACTGTTGACAAGCTTTGATTGCTTAAATTCACTTTTATTAATTAATTAAATTTTTCATGGATACCTTGAGTTGAAAATTTAGAAATTTCACTTCTGAAAAAAAATTTCTCCCCTAGATACCAATAAATTTTTATTCAACGTTGTGCATGCAACAAAACACTTCCTAAAAACTGGCTAATCTCACATCTTGTATTTAATGTGTCTAGTTTTGAAAATAACTTTTTCAGAGAAGTGAAACATTAGGCGAAAATCGTACAAATCAACATTCCCCGTAATACTGAACCCAAAACATTCGAAAATTAATTTCAATTATTTTTCTCGAGACCGAATCAAAATTCTTTATATGTGTTTGAAAGAAAAGATTCTACGATTCCGTTTTTGCCGTTTTGGAATGATTTTAGGTATGCTAGAGCCACAATTGGGCTCTGTGCTCACAAGGTTTAAGATTTCGACGCAAGAATTCAATTCTAAGGCTTTTGAGAGCTTAGAAACGGTGGTTTCTAAAGTGACCGCGTAAGGCCGGAAGTGGGCTTAAAATTGGGTCCTAATTTTTTCAATGCCAAACATTATCAGGGGCATCAAAATTAGTTCTCGACGCAGAACTAAAATCTTAGAAAATTCTAAAGAAGTAAAACATTCTTGGTTTTCGAAGATTTTGAAAAAGGTGTCCCTAAAGTGACTTCTTACGGGGAGTGGGCTTAGGCCGTCCGCGGTTGCCCCAAGCTGAAACTGAGACACTGGTTGAAAAAAAGTATATTGAAGTAACCTGCCTAGTGTATTTTTATGATATCGTCTATGTTGTTATTGACATAAAAATTACACTAGCAGGTTCTTCGATATGTGTCAAAAATTTAAAAAAAAGTTTCATTTTCTGAAATTTCGACCTTTCCGATTAAATTTTTGAGCAAGTAATTTTTTGATATATTTTATCTTGTAAAACAAATTTGGCGGGAAATTTTTTGGTAAATTTAGACTTTATTGAAAAAATAAGCGCCCAAATCGGCCGAAGGCCGATAAAGGGAGATTTTATATAATAAATTCAATTTGTTGCAAAAATGAGCCCCTAATCGCCGAAAGCCGATAAAGGGAATATACTCATTTTAATTAATGTTGTTGAAAAATGAGCTGCAAATCGGCCAAAGGCCGATAAAAGGAAATTTGTGTTTTTAATTCAAATTGGTTGAAAAATAGCTTCAAAATCGGCCTAAATTTTTCTCAAATTCGAAAAACTTTCTTCGAATTTACCCTATTTCGCAAAAAATAAATTCCTTCTAATTTCAGCTTCCTTGAAAATTATTTGTTTGCAATGTTGACAATTTTCTCACAAATTGTTAAAAATTTTTTGATGAAAGTTTGACAATCTTTCTAAAAAATTGCTATTTAATTCAAATTCGACAATCTTTTTCAGAAAAACAATTGTCAAATCTTTAAACGAGAATTGTGGAATTTACAATAATTGTCAACATTTCTGACCAAATTTCCGAGTTTTCGGAAATTGGTCCATAAAAAATTATTTTATTTGGAAATCGGCAAATTCGAAGAAATTTTTTTTTCAAATATAATTTTTAAAATAATAGAAATTCTCAAATATTATAAAATTAAAAATGACAATTTTAAAAAAAATCTCAAAGTTTTAAACATAAGTTTCAACTTTGGAGAAAAAGTACAAATTTTCTACGAAAATTTGTTAATTCTTTTTAAAAATAAATAAAAACAAAATACTTTTATAAGGCCTCGTGCCGATTGTGGCTCATTTTCGACCCAAAATTAAGTTTAAAACATAAAATCCCACTTTATCGGCCTTCCGCCGTTGGCGGCTCACTTTTTCATCGCAAAAAATTAAATCAAAATATAAAATCCTTATCGGCCTTCGCCGATTCTGTGCTCATTTTCATCAAAATAAAATCAAAAATATAAATCCCTTTTAGTCGGCCTCGCCGATTGGGCTCATTTTCAATAAAATTAAATGAAAAATAAAAATTCTCTTTTTCGCCTCGCCGACTTTGGGGCTCCATTTATTTTTTTTTTTTTTTTTTTTTTTTTTCAATGCACAAAATTAAATAAAAATATAAACATCCATTTATTGTGGCCTCGCCGATTTGGCATTTTTCCATCAAAATAAAATAAAAATATAAAATCCCCTTTATGCGTTCAGCCGATGAGCCATTTCAACACATAAAATGAAATATTAAAATCTTCTCTTTTTCTGCCCTTCTGCGCGACTTTGAGCTCAATTTTCAAACAAAATTAATAAAAATCCTTTTTAAACACGTGCGGGCAGTGAAGACGTGTCCTTCAATCTCCTGACAAATGTTTCGAAGAAACTTGAAAAATAATTTGAGCCCATTGTAATTATATCCCGAGAGATAGATTTTGAAGCTTTAAATTGTGAAAATTCGTCGGTTATTTGCGTTCTAGAATTGTTCAGCACGCCGATTAATAAAAGCTGTCTTAAAAGATGACATATCTACCGTTACGTGATCTTGGAGATTGGACACTCTTTCAAAATATTTAGAAGCACGAAAAAAATACTGCCAATCAAGGTAACAATTTATTTAATTGATGTTACTATTCTTATTTGACCTATTGATACGCAAAAACAAAACCATAAAAAGATCCATTAAGTGAGCAAACCAAACGAAGAAAAAGAACGATTTGCCATGATATAATCATTGAAATAGCACCAAAGTCACCCAATTAAGTGACAAAGTCCATAAAAGATAAAAAAGAAAAACTTGCGAAAAAATTTTTTATCATACCTAGATTCGAGTTTTATTGTGACTCCCCCGAAATTGTGTGGTATCAAGTTCACATTTTAACAGTAGATGCGGGCTGTTTCATGCCTGAAAAGGCTTATATTACGCTCTCAGCTCCCATTATCGAATTTTTAGAGCAAAATTTGTCTCTTTACGTCTAAGCGGACGTTTTGTTTACGTCTAAGCGGAACAGTTTTGTAAATTTTTCAAAAACGTCCGCTAGACAATACACAGTATTATTCACTAAGTTCAATTCGATGAGATAAATTGACCCTTTCCGCCTTTAGTTGCTGCAAAAGAGCCTGCGCGAAAAGTTTAACAATTAAACAAAAACTACAGTAGTGCAATACGCATCCTTATCGTCGGTAAAAATACAAATTATCCGAGTTAATCTTAATAACGGCCGAAATAATTGTACGAAGGAAACTAATTTTACTGGAAAATTTGTCCTATCAGAGCCAGCGTTTAAGGACAAAACTCAGCAGTTACAAATTTTTTTAACCATTTTCCGAGAGTTGCTGCTTAAATATGGACAGAAATACACTTCGGTGGCGTTTGTCCTCTCTTCATAGATTTTACAAATATTAATTTATATTTCACCAAAAAACCATAGATAAATTCTAGCGTGTATAATAATTTGATTTTTTGCAAAATTTAACATGGATACCAACCACAAACCTAGCTTGTCCTTATAAACACATTTCCAGTAAGAATATTTTCGATCATATGTCCATTTTTGCATGCCAAAACGATCATTTGGTACTAAAAATGAATGTCAACATTTCGTAAACAATAATTTAATTGCCAACGTTTTCTTTAAATGTTAATTTCATCGTTACGCATCTTAATAATATGCTAGAAAAAAGTCCACTAAAAATTTTGTTGACCAAAAAATGTTTACTTCCGTTTTCTTACACCCCTTAATTTCAATACTAATCTAAGTTTTCATAAAGAATTTTATATTTCAGCTCTTATCAGTCGGATATCAACGAAATGACATTCAATGATCACCTTCTCGTGAATCAAAAGACTGCTTTAACGCGCAGCCGAGAAGTATCGGCGAAAACGCGGCGCAAAGACGCATTTAAAGACAATCGTGCCGTTTTCTATCATGCTTGTTGACTGGGAAGTCCGCATTTAAACGATTTAATTTTGATCGCCCACCCTCTGCCCGGTGGAGATTCGGGACGAGGTGTTGGGGTTGAAAATGGCACGGAGAATGCAATACAGGTAATAATTGATTTTACTTTATCTTTCAATTTTCATCTCACAATGTCAAGTTGAAAATATAATTTTTTTTTCATCTCCTAGATGTCCTCAATAAGAACTCCTCATTTTTGACATGTCAACATCATTGCTTGTTTTATTTGAGCGTTTATCAAAAATAAAACATTTCAAGTTAGACCATACTAGATCAAACTTACAGTCTTAAAATCTCCCATTAGCTGCATAATGCATTCTTCGAACCGTGCTATTTAATAAAGTAAGTACCATATATAAAAGTTAAAAAATAAGCTACTCATGATTTGGATTAGTTTGCATTTATCTAGTGTATACATATGTGATTTTTCTACAGGGAAGATTCCATTAGCTAAAGCTTAAATAGTGTCACTCTAAGGGCCGGTCGCTAATTTTTGAGCCCTTTATAGAATTAATTTAGATACTTAATATCGTTTATGACAAGTGACCAGTAGGAATCATCATGCGTTGGCAAATTATTGCTTTTTCAAAACAATCCAGAAAAAAAAAAAATCTAGAATTTTTCAAAATTCTAATATTTTTGCTTAACCCGCATAAAACCGTATTTCCACCATGATATTGAACAGTTTTTATTGGTGAATATGACCACCGAAAACGATGCCTGACATTAAAAATTACGAAATGTCTTAATCGATTCCTAGAAATTTCAATTATGTTAAGCCAAAATGTTAAACCTAATATCGAATTGAACGCCTGATGTTAAAAATTGATTAGCTGTAAGCCATACTTTTTGATCAGGAAATCTCAGCTCAATTTGGTGTACTTTGGTCTGGATGCAGACGAACTTTTCATTTCCGGTTCCACTTTCATCAATTTCTGAATTCAAGATTTTTTCAAAATTCCTCCATACTTTACCGCATTATATTTTATCTACCTAGTTCGAAAAAATGGCTTATCTAAACATTCGTCTAGAAAGAAGAATAGCATTTGAAGTCGAAAAAAACTTGCAAAATCGGCGTTTAACGTGAGATTTCTATGAAGCAAAAAAGTCAAACCCAGAAAAAATTCCTTCTCATCATTTTTTTGTTCTCATTATTCGCATACTTGTGTAAATTTTGAGACGCTGTATGTGGGTCCTAAAAGAAAGATATAATAAAAAAAAAACGTTTGTGCTCTAAGAATAGCACTACCACCTGGTGGTGTGATGTATAAAGGTTGACTTTTGAAGGAACTGTGTAACTCGTTAGACAAGGTAAGAATCTACAGACGCGCATATCCTCAGATTTTAACAACTGCCCTAGAATTAATTAGAGGCGGGGATCGAAAAGGTACCAGATTACGACGCTCACCTTAAGCAAAAATTTCTGCGTGTTTGAAAAAAGAATAGAAACAATCTGAAATTTTAACTAAGGTCAAATTTAAAAGTGAAATTTGCATGCTGAACAGTTATGAAAAACGACTATTGAGCAACTTTTCTTTACGAACCAATTAAGAAGAGGCAAAATTGCTACAGACTTGGTAAAAATTTAGGCCCACACGAAGATTCGAACACCTTCCCAAAAATTTCTTTTCCCCGTTTATCATCCGGCGAACGGAATGTCAAATCAACTTGGATAAAATTTCTATATTAAGCTTTTTTAGTTGGTCAAGTTTGAATGCAAGAAACCATTTCTCGATATCAGCTTTCTTTTTCCCGTAATAGTCAGAGAAAGGTGGCCTCCTTTAAAAAAAACTACCCTTAACCCTGTGAGCACAGAAAGAAAAAGTTCCGCCCAGGCACCCGAAGCCTTATAAAGGCTTTTTTGCAAGCGCGTATCCAGAAAGCCCAAGGGTAGTAGAGTTCAATTTTTTTTGCATAAGGAATCAAACAATATATCTTTTGCATCCGAACATCTGATATCTAAGAATTTTGCTTTTGATGTTCTTAGAGAAATTTACTGATAAGGAAGCAAGGTACAGCATATCACGTGCTACCAGCTCACAGTGTGTCACAAATTATTTTGGTATTCGGAATCGAGCACAAGAATCTGACCTATGTCCATCGTTTTTTCTGAATTGATTATCTATAACAATCAAAAATATTTTAAATATGTTAAAATTTTGATGAAAAAATCACCAATTTATCATAAAAATATGTTATCTTTCCCTATAAAAGTCAGATTAGTACACTTCTGATATTATTCTGGGTCGACTATACAATCAAGTGACTCCGGTGGATAATATTTAATTGCTTGAATAATTTTTAATAATTAAAAGATTTCGTGGAAAATACTGTAAAATGCGAAATTGAAATATCACTTATGAAAAAAATATCTGTTCAAGTATACAAGTTAACTCTTGTTTAGTGTCAACCGATTGGACAACCACACTTTCCTAGAAAACTGGCTATTTCTAATTTAACATGACGCAAAGTCGAATTTATTTTTTTTAGAAGCCTAAAAGATTGAAAAAAAATCTCAAAAGAATAAACCCTCCGTGATATTTAAACAAAATTTCAAAAAAAAAATAAGTTATTTTTTGACATGCCTTGCAAAATTCCTTTATAAAAATGTATTCGAACGAAGAATTTTTGCATTTTTTAGATGATTTAAATATGCATAAAGCCCTTTAATACAGGCTTGTGCTTCAACGGGTTAAGGTAAAATTAAAATAAATTGTCTCCATTTGAGCTCTTTATTGGCAATGGCAAAAAACCGTTTCCTTTAAAAAAAACTAAACTCTAAGGAGGCTTTTTAGGTTACCCTTTTTTAATGACATTGTGATTTCGACTGGGAGAACCTAAGACAAGATAAGCTGACAAATGTTTTTTGCATGTGAAAACCTTCGAAAAAAAATATACGGTAGAATAATTTTTTTGTTCCTGGTTAATTCACGTGACAAAATCAGTCATCGAACTTGCTTTTAAAATTACGAAAAATCCGTTTTGCGAATTAAACCCGGTGAACCGAAAGGGTTCGAATCTCGGTGGGCCTAAATTTTTACCAAGTTGTAGCAAATTTTGACTCTTCTTAATTGGTCGTAAAGAAAAAGTTGCTCAATAGTCGTTTTCATAACTGTTCAGCATGCAAATTTCACTTTTAAATTTGAACATTATTAAAATTTCAGATTTTTCTTACTTTTTTCAAACACCAGAATTTTTGCTTAAGAGTGAAACTATTTAAAAGCTTTAGCTAATTAATTCTTCCCTGTAAAAAAAGTCATATGTATACACTAATAAATGCAAACTAAATCCAAAAAAATCATGAGTAGCTTATTTTTAACTTTTATCATATATGTACTTATTTATTAAATAGCAACGTTTCGAAGATTCATTATCAGGCTAATGGGAGATTTTAAGACTTGTAAGTTTATCATATATGGTTAACTTTAAATGTTTTATTTTGATAAAACGCTCAAAATAAAACAAATGATGATTGACATGTCAAAAATGAGGAGTTCTTATTGAGGACATCTAGAAGATTTAAAAAAAAATATATTTCAACGTGACATTTGTGAGATGAAATTTGAAAGATAAAGTAAAACAATTAATACCTGATATTGCATTCTCCGTGCCATTTTCCAACCCAACACCTCGTCCCGAATCTCCCACCGGGCAGAGGGTGGGGATCAAAAATTAAATCGTTAAATGGGACTTCCCAGTCAACAAGCATTGATAGAAAAACGGACGATTGTCTTTTAAATGCGTCTTTGCGCCGCGTTTTCCCGATGACTCTCGGCTGCGCGTTAAAGCAGTCTTTTGATTCACGAGAAGGTGAATCATATGAAATGTCATTCGTTGATATCCGACTATAAGAAGCCTGAAATATAAAATTCTTTATGAAAAATTAGATACTAGTATGGAAATTAAGGGGTGTAAGAAAACGGAAAATACATTTTTGGTCAACAAAATTTTTAGTGGACTTTTTTCTCATATTATTAAAGAATGCGTAAGCGAGAAAAATTAACAATTAAAAGAAAAAACGTTGGCAATTAAAAATTATATGTTTACAAAAATGTTGAATTCATTTTAGTACCAAAATGATCGTTGCAATGCAAAAAATGGACATATGATCGAAATATTTCTTACTGGCAAATGTGTTTATAAGGACAAGCTAGGTGTTGTGGTTGTATCCATGTAAAATTTTGCAAAAAATCAAATTATTAATAACACGCTAAATTATTATGGTTTTTGGAAATATAAATAATATTTGTAAAATCTATGAAGATATGGACAAAACGCCACCGAAGTGTATTTCTGTCCATATTTAAGCAGCAACTTCTCGAAAATGGTTAAAAATTTTGATACTGCTGTAGTTTTGTCCATATAAACGCTGGCTTGATAGACAAATTTTCCAGTAAATTTAGTTTACTTGTACAAATTATTTCCGCCCGTTATTAAAATAACTCGATAATTTGTATTTTTACGACATAAGATGCTTATTGCATACTGTAGTTTTTTTTAATTGTAAACTTTTCGCGCCAAGGCTTTTTGACAGCAAACTAAAGCGAAAAGGTCAATTTTATCTCATCCGAATTGAACTTAAGTTAATAATACTGTCGTATTTGTCTAAGCGGACGTTTTTGAAAATTTCAAAAACGTCCGCTTAGACGTAAAAAAAAACGTCCGCTTAGACGTAAAGAGACAAATTTTGCTCTAAAAAATCGAATAATGGAGCTAGAGAGCAGTAATCATAAGCCAAATTTTCAGCATGAACAGCCGCATCTACTGTTAAAATTTGAACTTGATACCAACAAATTTCGGGGAGATCTACAATAAAAACTCGGAATCTGGTATATAAAATTTTTCGCAATTTTTCTTTTTATCTTTTGGACTTTTTCACTAATTTGGGTGACTTGCTGCTATTTCAATGATTTATATCATGGCAAATCGTTCTTTCTTCGTTTGGTTGCTCAATTCTGGTCTTTTATAGGATTTATGTTTTGTATAATAAGGTCAAAATAAAGAAATAGTAAACATCATTAAATAAATTAGTTTTACCTTGATTGGAGTATTTTTTCGTGATTCTAATATTTTAGAAAGAGCTCCATTTCCACAGATCACGTAACGGTAGTATGTCAATCTTTTAAGACAAGCTTTATTAATCCGGCGACTGAACAATTCATGAACGCCAATAACCGACGAATTTTCACAATTTAAGACTTCAAAATCTATCTCCTCCGAGGATATATTTACCAAATGGCTCAATTTTTATTCAAGTATTCTTCAGAACATTTGTAAGAATTGAGACACGTTTCACTGCCCGCCGTGGTTTAAAAAAGGGATTTTTAATTAAATTTTGTTGAAAATTGAGCCTCAAATCGGCAGAAGGCAGAAAAAGGAAGATTTAATATTTTTCATTTAATTTGTTGAAAAATGAGCCTCAAATCGCTGAACCCGATAAAAGGGGATTTATATTTTTATTTATTTTGATGAAAAATGAGCCCCAAATCGGCCGAAGGCCAATAAAGGGGGATTTTATATTTTTATTTAATTTGTTGAAAAATGAGCCCCAAATCGGCCGAAGGCCGATAAAAGAGAATTTTATATTTTCATTTAATTTTATTGAAAAATGAGCCCAAATCGCCGAAGGCCGATAAAAGGGGATTTTATATTTTATTTTATTTGATGAAAAATGAGCACCAAATCGGCCGAAGGCCGATAAATGGGATTTTATATTTTGATTTAATTTTTGATGAAAAATGAGCCCCAAATCGGCCGAAGGCCGATAAAGTGGGATTTATGTTTTAAACTTATTTTGTCGAAAAAATGAGCCCCAAATCGGCCGAAGGCCTATAAAAAGGATTTTTTGTTTTATTTATTTTAAAAGAAAATTAACAAATTTTCTAGAAAATTTGATACTTTTTCTCCAAATTTGAACTTATTTTAAATTTGAGATTTTTTTAAATTGGTCATTTTTTTAATTTTATAATATTTGAGAATTTCTATATTTTAAAAAATTATATTTGAAAAAAAATTTCTTCGAATTTGCCTGATTTCCAAATAAAATAATTTTTTATTGACAATTTTCCGAAAACTCGGCAAATTTCTCAAAATTTGACAATTTATTTCAAATTCCACAATTTCTCTAAAGATTTGACAATTTTTTCTAAAAATTGTCGAATTTGAGATTAATTAGCAATTTTTAAGAAAATGTCAAATTTATCAAAAATTTTTAAACAATTTGTGAGAAAATTGTCAATTGCAAACAAATAATTTTCAAGAAGCTAAAAATAAGAAAGGAATTTATTTTTTTGCGAAAATATTTAAATCGAAGAAAGTTTTCGAATTTGGAAAAAAATTAGGCCGATTTGAAGCTCATTTTTCAACAAATTTGAATTAAAAACACAAAATTTCCTTTTATCGGCCTTTGGCCGATTTGCAGCTCATTTCAACAAATTAAATTAAATAGATTATATCTCCCTTTATCGGCTTTCGCCGATTAGGGCTCATTTTTCAACAAATTGAAATTTATTATATAAAATCTCCCTTTATCGGCCTTCGGCGAATTGGGGCTTATTTTTCAATAAAATTAAATACAAAAAAATTTCCCCCAAATTTTTGTTTTACAAGATAAATATATCAAAATTATTGCTCAAAATTTTCGAAAAGTTCGAATTTCAAGAAAATGAAACTTTTTAAATTTTTGAGACATATCGAAGAACCTGCCTAGTGTAATTTTTATGTCATAACACATGACGATCATCATAAAAATTACACTAGGCAGCGTTCTTCAATTACTTTTTTCAACCAGTGTCTAGTTCAGCTTGGGGGACAACCGCGGACGGCCTAAGCCACTCCCCCGTAAGAAGTCACTTTAGACACCTTTTCAAAATCTCGAAAACCAAAGAATGTACTTCTTTAGAATTTTCTAAGAATTTAGTTCTGCGTCGAAAGAACCTAATTTTGATGCCCTCTGATAATTTTTCCATTGAAAAAAATAGGACAATTTTAAGCCCACTCGCCTTAAGCGGTCACTTTAGAACACCGTTTCATATCTCAAAAGCCTTAGAATTGAATTCTGCGTCGAAATCTTAACCCTTGTGAGCACAGAGCCACAATTGTGGCTCTAGCATACCTAAAATCATTCAAAAACGGCAAAAAACGGGATCGTAGAATCTTTTCTTTCAAACACACTATAAGAATTTTGATTCGGTTCCGAAAAAATAATTGAAATTTTTTTTCGAATGTTTGGTTCCAGTTTTACGGGAGTTGATTTATTACGATTTTTCGCCTATGTTTCACTTCCTGAAAATTATTTCAGAACTAGACATAAAATACAAGTGTAAGATTAGCCAGTTTTTAGGAAAGTGTTTGTGCATGCATAACAGTTGAAAAAAATTTATTGGTATCTAGGGGCAGAGATTTTTCAGAAGTAAATTTCTAAAATTTTCAACTTCAAGTATCCATGAAAAAATTTAATTATTTATAAAAGTGAATTTAAGGCAATCAAAAGCTGTCAACAGTTGTACTTCATTACATATTACTTGAAAGTGATAAAAAAAAGTGTAATTATCTGCTTTTATAGGGAAAATGAACTTTTAATCGAAAATCATTATTTTTCATCAAAATTTTTGACTTATTTATAAATTACTTTTGATGTGTGAGATATAAATCAAAGCGGACAAACCGATGACGTAGGCCAGATACTTGTGCATGTTTCGATGGAAAGGTCACGTGTGAAGACAACTGTGACCGTGTATCACGTGATATGTATCCTTGCTTTTCTCACTTTATTTTCTCTAACTAAAAATTGAAATTTCTAGAATATAAAATTTCGGATGCGAATTATTACCTCTCATTTCCTTATGCAGAAAATTCAATTCCAACTGCCTTAAGCTTTCTGTAACAACAATTCAAAGTAGAGACATTGTGGCTCTGTGCCTTGGCGGAACTTTTTTTATATGCTCACAAGGGTTAATCAAACACATTTCCGGGATTTTGTAATCATTACAAAGTTAACCTCTGAAGGGGTGTACCTAAGTAGTAGAATCGTCCAGCGCGATTTTATATTTTTAAAGTTGCTCGGTTGAGCATATTTTGAAAAATATGAGCAAAGGATCGAAGGCGCTTTTTAGTAAGTGTCGTTTTAGTCTGATCGTAGCCACCCTACTCCCCTTGATAAAGTTATGAAAAACTTCGTCGAAAAATTTTTCCCGCATTTCGCACCAATTGATATCTCGAACTTTTTCTTAGATTTCTGACCTAGGACAGCCTAGTCTAAAAGTTCAAGTCCCTCAATAAATCTCTATATATAATTTCCAAAAAATGAAGACCAAAAGGATTCGATCCCTAAATCTTCGGAATCCGAGTTATGTGATACACCAATGCGCTACTGTTCCTTCTTCTACTACCAATTAGAATAATTATATAACAACACAAAAAAAAATGTTTTTTATATCTGACCGGTTTGCTGGTGATTTTAAAAAAAAAATTTTGGCTCATTTAACTTTTATCTCCAAAATCTATCCTCACAAAAATTTCACTTCCTAACCTAAATTTATTTTGCTGTTCCTACTATTAAGTTAATATCATTAAATTAATTAGTTAACCTTGATTGGAGTATTTTTTTCGTGATTCTAAATATTTTTCAAGTTATCAAAATCGATGAGAATCTTGATGGTTTTGAATAATATGATGCCTGTGGTAATGTCGAAACAGTAGAATAATTTAAAGAAGCGAAAATCCACTAATATACAAACAATCGTAATCCTATCCTGGAATTGTCCTTAGTCTTCCATCCCTATTTTATCTTCCGAGCCAAAGTCCATCGGAATAGAGCAGCCTAAACTCCAAAACAGCTGGTAATTTTCATCAAAAATTGCAAAATATCCATTAAAAATTGCGAAAAAAACCATTAAAAAAAGTTTGAGAATTTATCTCTATATTATTATGGTTTTTGATATGAATTTCTAAATGAAATCGTGTAAAAGACTATGTAAAAAAACGTCCGCTTAGACGTAAATAATTTTGAAATTGAAAAAATGCGTAGTTTTCGCCCAAAAAACGAAAAAAGACACTAAACGTCCGCTTAACAAACGTCCGCTAGACAAAATCGACAGTAAATTATTCAAGGAAGAATTTTACTTACGAGTGGACTAAAGGATGGACTGCCATTTTCTATACTTGAATCATTCATCATTTTAGGCGTATTTATCCCATCCGTTTGAGCAACATGTCCAGTCCGTTTAACTGGTGTTCTTCTGTTTTCCGCCCACGCTACTTTTGGATTAGGAGTAGATTCAGCCAAATGACTTTGGTGATTTAGAGTCCTGGCCTTTGTTTTTGGAGAATATCGACGAATAGGCTCTGGGGATAATTCATCAAGCACCGGTCTTGGTAGAAGAACTAGAATCACAAAGTTTTAGGTCTGAATTAGAGAGATAATTTTTTCGGCAAAATATTTTTTACCAAAAAGTCCTTTTGATATCAAACGAAATCCAATCACAGTAAAGCGTCTTTAGTAGGACGCGCTCTAAAGATTTTAAAAGTACTGTCCTACGAAAAGTACTTTACTGTTCCCTATAAATACGCCATGGTACGATACGGATATAAAATATTTTGCTATCAAAAATAGTTTTTTTTACAACGTTTCGAATTTATTATTCATCTTCAGGTAATGATTGAGAAATAGAAATAATTATTTCTATTTCTCAATCACATTACCTGAAGATGAATAATAAATTCGAAACGTTGTAAGAAAAACTATTTTTAATAGCAAAATATTATATATATTTGTGCCTCAAAACCGAATACAATACGTACCGGTATATAACATATGTATCATACCAAGGCATATTTTAAAAGTACAGTAAAGAAATTTACGTAGGACAATACTTTTAAAACCCTCGGGACGCGTCCTACTTAAGACACTCTACTGTACATTTTTTTGACGAAAAAACACCAAAATTGCTTTTCCCTGAATTTTAAGGATCTTGTTAGATAATTTTAAAGAAATTACCATGGTTTTTACGTCCTCGGGCAAGCGGATCAACTAAAGTTGGTGCATTTCCTGCGTATGTATTTCTAACTAAATCAGAAGTAGACGAATCATTTCCTAACGAATTTCGACCAGGACTAGGACTATTTGGAGCACTTCCAGTTTTGTTTCCACTAAAATAAAGTTTTAATTTCTTACTATAAAGCCCCCATTTGAAATGGGCCATTTTTATATACTATCCCCGATATGTAAATTCCGAATCCTCATNATATCAAAACATTTTCCCTTTTTAATTAGACACTAAAATTTTCGAAAAAAATGAATATTTATTGAAATAAACCTCGGAAAATGGCATATTCTCTATGCTAGCCGGACACGACAAAATTAAAATCATATTTATGGCCATATAAATGGTGTTTTTATAAACACACCACATTAGGGCAAAGTATTGACAGGAAAAATATTTAAAAAAAAATTCCTGAAATTAAAAAAAAAGTAAGTTTTAAAAATTCGAAAATAAAACATATTCTCGGAAATTCCAATAAAATTCATTTATCCTTAACCCTCCGAAGCATATAAAAAAAGTTCCGCCAAGGCATAAAAGCCTTTTAGAAGGCTATATTTTGAGCATTGTTTACAGAAAACTCTTAGAAGATCAACCTTCAATTTTTCCTGTATGATCAAGTTGAAGAAGTTAAACTTTTGAAAAAATAGTATATATATTCTAGAAATTTCATGTTTAATTCTAGAAAAAAGCGTTTGAAAAGCAAGGTTATTTAAACCACGTGATACTAGGTCATGGTAGGCTCCAGGAAATGTATGTTCATATCCATAACTGCGCAGTGCTTTGTTCTACTCAATCTTTTGTCTGATTGACTATATCTGTTGGGAATCAAAAAAATTTTTTAAATAAGTTCAAAATTCATGAAAAAATCACGTTTTTTTGGAAAAAATTGTTAGTTTTCTCGATTTAACCTTCTCACACATAAAAACGCCATTCGGGACGCTACCGTAGCGCTTATTACTACGAAAAGTAAAAGTGCTTGCAACTCACTGTTCTTTAGTCTTTGAGATTAGGGATAGACCTAACTTTTTATACTCTTTTAATAATTTACATTTTGACTTTATTAACCTCGTAGAATAGTCACATTTACAAAGTGACCTTAAACCTACGCAATTCATTTCTGAGACAATGAGAGAAGTCAGAACAAAAATTAATGATGGAGGAGATCTAGAATTAAATTTTCTAAATCGTGACTTTCTCAGAAATAACCTGCAATTTTCCGGTCTTCCATCTACAGCTGTTTTCCGAAAATAAAACCCAACCTACGCAATTTATTGAAATCACTTCTGAAGTAATAAAAAATTACTCAAAAAGGCAGATCAAAAATTGAAAATGAAGCAGATTCAAAAAAAAATTTCCTAAAAAAGTGAGTTTACTCAGAAGTAACCGGCGGTTTCTGGTCTCTAATCTACAGGTGTTTTTCAAAATGGCTCCGTGTTGAGGGGGTTACTGAAATTATTTGATTATTTTTACAATATTAAGCCAAATATGGTATAAGTGTATCACTCTGGCATGATTTCACAACTATTTATTTTTTTAAACATATCAGCTTATCCATACTAAAATCTAAATCGGATATTTTGAAATTTCACTCCCAAAAAATATTTCTGCTCCAATATGTCTAGAAAGCTAATTGTTTTCGCAAATTGTACTCAAAACACTTTCCTAAATACTGGCTAAAATTGAAATTATATATTCCAAATTTTATCAAAAAGTATTTTTTCGAAAGTAAAATTTAAGCAAAAAATGGCCTTTCAATCAACTCGTGATAAAATTTGAACCAAGTATCCGAAAAAATTTTAGAAAATATTTTCTGATTCACATTGTTGAATTTAAAAATGTTTGAAGGAGAAGTTTCTGCGATCATTTTTTCTGCTTGCTGATTTAAGGACTTTGCCTTTCAAAAGGCTATATGCCTCGGAGGGTTAAGGAGATTTTTAACTTTGTCGTTGCGTCCATGTGCACATCGGTCTTTATAGACAACCGATAGTCTATCCGCAATAGAAATTTGTGTTAAAACCAGATCCGAGTTCTATTTTCGGTTTAATTTTGACTTTTGTTTTTTAGTGTTTTCAATAAATAAGCTCACCTGCTTCCACCAGAAGGTCTTGTTTTTCTGTCCATAAAACCTCCAATAATTTTCTTTCCATGCTTTAATATTTTTCTTGGATAACTCTTTGACTTATCCGTTTGATTCGTATCATTAAAAGTGTTTTTCGTCCCATATCCTGATTCTCCAGGCAAATATTCCGTCGATTTTGAGACCCTACATGATAGCAAATTATTCTGAGAGGTTTTTTCGGCAAGCGAACTTGTAGACAAACTTCTAGCATGTGATTTTTTCTCAAAAACGGAGTCGTCCAAATCGGTTTGAACTTCTATTTCAGAATCGGCCTCACTTGAGGTCGACCCTTGGACATGGCTGGTTCGGTCTGGTCGAGGTTTCCAGGAAGACCAAAATAAACTGGTCAAATGATATAAAAAAAGTTTTAACTATGACTGGTAAAATAGAGGGACGTCCAAAAATAAAAAAAAGGCGTAAGTTTTGGCATATTTCCTCAAATTTGTATTATAAAGGGTGTCCAAATAGACAGAAACCACAGTATTGTCTCTATAAGGACAAAAAACACAAAATATAAAAAAACAAACATTTATCTCATTTTCCTATGGTCACCTCCATAACCAAATTCATCTTTTTTCGTCATAGTTCTTAAAGTATCGAGAACATCATCTGTTAGGTCTAATTTTTCATTCACAATTTCTAGGTTTTTATTTGCGTGTTTTATTCTTCGTACATCTTCAGCATTTCCGCCACAATTTTTCTTGATGGCTCTTGTAATTTCGTCTTGGAATTCTTCCTTGTGAGACGCCGCTTCTAGAAATTGAACAAGTTCCGAAAAACTTGATTCGAGTTTTCGGAAAACGGGTTCAGAAACACCAATAGCGCGGAGCCAATCTCTAAGAATAATAATTTATGAAAAATTTAATGGTCGACGAAAAATTACTTTTTTGACGAAAATGTTGAATATAAACGATATTCAAAAAATATCTTATAATATAATTATCTTGCGTAAAAAAATTTTCACTTAAAAAAGATTAAATTTCAAAATGAAATTAGCGATAAAAATATTGACAATACAGCGGTTTTAGATCTAGCAAGGACTTTCGAGTGAATTCAAATTAAATGTTGGCTAAAAAAGTCTAATTTAAAAAGAACATAAAAATCCCTGCAAATTAAAATGTCTATTTCACTGTTGAAATTTTTTAAGCAGCGCAATTTATCAAGAACTTACTGTATTGTTGGGTTATTTGTGATAACATAAGGATGCATTTTCCCCGTTTTTTGCAATCGTTTCTTTTTTGCTAATAACTCTCCAAATATTTTAACAGTCTGTTCTTCCAGATTATGAACGTCATTGATAGCATCCTGTAGGGTCCCATGTCCCGTCGTTGTCCGAATCGCTTCCAAATGTTTTAATTTTAAACTCAAAATATCGTAGATTTGACGATAACGGGCATATTCCGGCTCAAGTAAGAGGTCATCCTCGGTTAGAGCATAACCATCACTCATAACACTGAAAACAAAAAAAATCATATTATGCCTGATAATTAAATATTTTGCGTTTCGGGGTTGCTACTGAAAAAAACATCTGGGCAAAAATATTTTTCGGTCATTTGGTGGTCAGGAAATAATTTTTTCAAATTCGATGCACTATCTTCAATTTGTAGCATATATATGTAGAAGTTCGATTTTTCACAAACAAATTTGCACTATTTGATAAAAAAATTTAGTCATTTTCCAAATATCGAAAATATTATTGCCCTTAATTTTTCTAGCCCCCCTTTAAAATTTCCAGAAAAAATAAAGTATTCTCGGCTCATGCAAAAACGTGTTAAGGTATCTTACAGTTTTAGGGGACTTTCTAGGCTTTAGCCTCAAATGACATCAATGCAGAATTAACCTACAGTGGAGTCCGTTTAACAGGACGCACCCTATCAATATTAAAAGTACTGTCTAGCGAAAAGTACTATATTTAAGCATTAAAAGACGCCATAGTATGGTACGTATGTAACATATGTATCATATTAAGGCATATTTTTTGGTACAGTCTAGTACTTTTCGCTGGACAGTACTTTTAATATTGATAAAGTGCGTCCGGTTAAACGGACTTCACTGTATATTATCTAAACATAGAAAAAGCTAAAGTTATAGTTCAACATGTAAAATGTTCAAATAAAATGAGTGACTTTGACGATAAATTTGAACAAATGACGTTCGCCTTTATAAATTTGACGGAATACAGGAAAAATCGATAAAATGACATCTGCTCTGACAAAAAAATATGTTGTTTCGGATCTCGTTAATTTCGAAGATAATTATTGTGGGTTACAAATTATACATAGTTTACTTAAGTATTACATACGCAATTCTAAAGAATATATACAACGAGGCCACTGGTTTATATTTGCAACTTGTAAACTGGTCAATCTAACTAAAAATTAAAATGATCTGAGAGCCTAATTGCCAAATTACTTTTTGTTACAAATTCTCGACGTTTTTCAAACTTAATTTTTCTGTTCTCATTCTGAAGATGATCAATAAATAATCGAACAGTTAAAAAACTGCAAATTTAATATTTGAAGTTAAAAAAAACTTTTATCTCTCAACACCAAAAAATTTTAATCAGTAGCATAATTTTACATGAAAAATTCGGTATTTTCACCGGTGAAATACAGGTTTTATTTTTAAAATGCCGGTTTCGGTTATGTATCAAAAAAATATTGACAGAAAAAATCGTTGGAGAAGAGCTGGAATTTCTTAAATATTGCAAATTTTTTTGTACGAACAAAAGTTGTTTTGCATGAAAAATCTGCTCAAAATCATTTTCTCCGGATGAAAATACCCCGAGGACGCAAAATAATTTTTGTGAAAACCATTATGGTTCTAGTTGGGTCAGAAAGATTCCCGCTTCGCACCCTAGATATAGGGTACAATGGGTATAAATGTAGCCAAAATGAATAAAATTTTATGGAGTTGGGTTAATTTATTTATAGATTTTATTCTTTGAAGACTACAGTATATGCAATTCAAAATGCAGTAACAAGGTTATGAAAATTCACTTATATTCATTACAATTAAACTACTGTCAAAGTTATCTAAGCGGACGTTTTTGAAAATTTTAAAAACGTCCGCTTACCGCACAAAAAAACGTCCGCTTAGACAACTTTGACAGTAGTCAAATAAAATCAACTATATGTGAAGTTCCATGTCAGTTTTATTGCATTTCGGTAATTTCAATACAGTGGGGTGTCTCTAACCGGAACAAAAATTAAGTTTTGGCGGCGTTTCGAAAAATTGCGTTCACTGGTGTCATTTTTTTCGAAGAACCGTCCAAAGTTAATTTTTGTTTAAGTTAGACGTGCCCTAGTTAGAGATACGGTATCTCAGAGAGCTTAGTAGAGTTGTTTTTTAGTCAAGAACCTGTTTTTTCGTCAAAAAACATGATTTTCAAAATAAAATATCATTTTTCTTGAAAAAAGTCAATTTATGTGTAAAAATATGCATGTAACTAAAATTTGCGCCATAAAATTCTACATAATGCCCATATCTGAAAATTCAGCCCAAATTAGTTGAATTTGGCCTAAAATCGAATGATGGACATGCTCCAGATATCGCACCATAAAATAGAAATTCACAATTAAAAACGAAACCCATAATCCATTGTACCATATCTAGGGTTAGGCCACTGGGATTCGAATCTCCCCAAAGTTGTCCAATTCTTTGTTCCAGGGTAATTCGACCCCAATTAAGACGAAAATGACCGTTAAAATTTCCAAAAATGAACACACGAGTCAGTAGAGAGCTAATATTATGAAAATTTCAACTTTTTAGATAGTCTTACAATAACTACCAAATGAAAATCGAAAAATCCCCAGTGGCCTAACCCTAACCATATCAAACTAATTTGGCTTGAGTTTTTTTTTAAAGTAATTTTTCATTCTAGAATTTAATCATCCCTTCCAATTTTTAATAAGAATATCAGCTTTGAACTCTCAGGTATATTTTCGCTTCTTTTCGCCGACAGTAAAATACAAATTTAATAATTTAGTCTGATATTTAACTTCGCCGCATGTCTTTTAATCAGTAAAATAAGTTCAGCGTCATTAATTTTAACGGCGCTTTCCATAGCTCTTTGAAGGCATCTTTTGGATTCTTCTTTTTTATTTTCAAGTTTTGACGCGTAAATAATAGCTTGATTAACAAGAGCTTGACATGCTGTTTTCGATAGCTTTTCACCTATTACTTTTACTGAGATTAAACCGCTTAGAACGTCGATGGCTTCGTTAGGCTAATGAAGGTTATAATATATTTTCAACAGTGTCTGGAAAAATATCTAGATTTCATAGTTCGTATTAGTCAGTTTATAGTCCAATTATTACTTTATACAGGGGGAGGCCAAATATCGCGTTTTTCGATCAACAATGAAAAACGCGTGGGCGTTCGAAATGACGTCATCATTTGAAAAGTTTCTAAATTTTATAAAGAGTTTTACAATAGGTTCAAATAAAGTAAAATACCAAGATGTGTAAAATTACATACTCCACCAAACGCAATCAAATGAAAATTCAACAAAGTAGATTTGGGAAATTCAATCTCGAAATATGACGTCCCTCATGACGCACTCAAACTAATTTGCAATAAAAACCTCAAAGTCCCACGCAATTTCCGCGATATGGGCACTGGCAGAAATTTAGCTAAAATTCGTGAAATCGCGTAGGTTTTTTTGGTGATATTGGCAAATTCGGCGATATGAGGCCTCCCCCTGTGATAGAATAAAATTCTGAAACGTCGTAAATTAAATCGTTTTTATAAATATATTTTAAAATGAAAAACAGACGCTCAATTATGACAAGAAATATTTGGAAAATTTTCTTGAGTGAAAATAACATTTCGCGGTTTTTATTCAACTTTAAATTTAAAATAAAAATTAAATGCGGAAGATACCGCCGGCTAAAATTTAGTAGAGAAAAATTAGGAAAGCTATTTTGGGGGTCATTTATAATATTTGAAAATTCAAAAAAAATATCGATGCAAAAAATAACTTCACCAGTTCAAATCTGAATTTAATTATTTAGACGCACACGACAATATACATTTTTAAGGTGGCCAAAAATCTCAGAATTTTTGTCGTTTGTTTATATATCTTCAATCTATTTTCTACATTATTTTTAGATATTAAAATTTAATCAGTTGGTCAAATTTCAAATTTTACGTTTTGATAATAAAACTTATCACAAAACTAGATTTAGAATTTAATTTTTACCTGTTTTAATAAAATAAAACTAGGAATATTTTTTAAAGCTTTTATGAGACATAAAAACGGACTCGTAAGAATGGTTTTAATTCGAGCTATTAAAAACTGTAAAAATAATCAAAAACGGTATTAAAAAATATCAAATAAAGAAATGAAAAATCCGCTTATTTGTTTTTTGCAAAAATTTTAGAAAAAAAAGATGTTGGTTATCAACATTTAATTTATAACCTTTCCTCTCCAACTTCAACTAAAATAGACGAAAAATTTATAGTTAAAACGGCGATTCTTTCTCTATCTCCAAATTCTTCTGCTAGTTTTATAGAGTTCTTCATACACGGCATCGCCAAGTCAAATTGGCCAGTTTCGTATAAAAACCGTCCTAAAAATTTAATCAAAATGTGATTGATTTGTAGCTTAGTCAATATTCATACTGTATGAATCATTACATCATAAATAAAATACATCATGAATATTGACTATTAAGGAGCCGTCTTTGAGAGTAAGTTGAGGAATAAATCATAATTTTATAAAGATTTGAAAAATGTCGTCGGAATTTTTTTTCGACTTCCAGTTTTTGATATATCTGGCTGTAAAAATTTGAAATGGCAAAAGTTATCATGAGCAGCATTGTACTGACGTCGTTTTTTAGTAATGTCAAATTGTTGCATTGAATAGATTAAAAACTAGAAATAGGATGAAGTTGTATGATCCAGAAACCGATAATTCTTTATTAAACCCGGTTATTACCGGTAAAATGTACTGGCACAGACTCGAGAAAGTCTGGTGATACAACTCATTAGCTTTCGAATGAGCTATTATACAACTTCATCCTATGTCTAGATTTTCAATCTATTCAATGCAACAATTTGGCATTACTAAAAAAACGACGTCACTGCGAATTTGTTTAGCTCATTAAATCTTTGAAATTCTTTGAGCAGCGAAAAAATGGGAGAATAAAATTTATAAGTCAAAATAGCAATTTGGAAAAAACAATTCGCAGTAATCGCCTTGAAATTTCGTCTAGATGACTTCCTTGGAAGGCAATTTCTATTTCCAGGTCAAAATAAATTTACTTGGACCTGATTTCTACAGTCCCTATAATTCAATTAGTTATGAACTATTTTACTAATAATTAAACTAGTGATTCAGAATAAAATATTTATTCATAATTTTAAATAAACAATTAATTAATTCTCACCTTGAGCATCTAGAGCCATCCCATAAAAAGCTTTTGCATTCAGTGAATTATCAGTCTCTAGATTTTTTTTCGAGGATTCCGCGCACCATTGATAACCAGATGCTGCTTTTGCAAAGTCTTTATTTACATGAAATATTTCGCTCAGTTTCAATGAAATATGAATTATTTGCGGCTATAGCTGGATTTTCAAAAATTCTTTAAATGTATCATTTTTGTAAAGTTAAATATATCGATTACGGGGGCCCCTGGGTATTTTTTGCCACTTTATTTTTTTTGAGATTACTGAAATTGTTTAATTATTAGTTTCGCTAAAAAAATAGGAAACAATGGTCTGATTCAGATCATTTTTTTTTCATTACAGTTTGAGCTATCGAGAACTCAATCGGATGAGTCGTTTTTAAAAGCCGAATTATATAAAAAGGTTGGCTTAAACAGTGGCAAAAATGCCCAGGGACCCGTAATTCATATAACTTGATAAAACATCGAATGGATGCGGAAGCGTTTCTCAGGCGTATGCAAAGACCTAGTTTAAACAAACAAGAAGAACTAACATTATTCAAACTTCTTTGAAATTGGGATGTCATATTTTCGCTTTATTATAATATGCCTTTCCCTTTAAATTAAACTAAAATTTTCTAGAAATCTGTTCAATAATTCTTGTGTAGACTTTTGCGTGATTTTTTTTTTATTATAAAAATGGTTTGATAATGATAATAAATCGAAAACGTTAACTAAAGTTTATCTTTTAATTAAATATATAAGGTCGTTTTTGGTATTAAGGGTGGAACCCTTTGGTGGCATGACCATTACGAGAAAATTTTAGGAGATTTCGAGAAATGGTTTTTCAGGTGCTTGATTTTCCGGTGTTTTCGCCAATTGTCAGTGAACCGGCAGAGGTTGCAAATCGAAAAAGATATTTGGGCTGAAATTTCGATGGCTTTCGATAAATGCTCAAAAATTCTTCGATATACACGTTGTTCATTACGGTTCGGTCTCCAGTGGGTGAGCGCGATTAAAAAAATGCTAACAAAGGATAATTTGTTTTTTCACAGGCCAATTAAAATCATAATTTTTGAAAATCACTTCACGAAGCCGGTTCTACTCCAGATTGTACCCATCTATTGATGGCCATTAAATAATATTTTTCTGCAGTTTTAAAATGTTCAGATTCAAAATGTGCGGCTGCGGTCATCTCATAAAGTCTCCCTTGGTGTCCCATCGGTAAATTCATTTCTTCGCCAAGTTCAACTGCTTTATTCATAAGTCGAGCTCTCTGTTCCTTGGTCTCTGCCTCGTCGGCCTTTTTCAGCACATTTTCAAGCTCGGCACTATTATCTCTGAAAGATAGATTATTAGTCCATAAAAAAAATTAATAATAAAATTTACGTTTAGCACTATAATATGATTTAACTATCAGTAGTCTGATAGTCTATCACACTTATAATATTTTTTTTTCAATTTTTGGTAATTGTAATCTTTTTAAGCTAGTAGCTCGAAGCTACGTAAGAAATAAATAAAGAAAAGCACAAAAATGTTCAGAAAAATCAAACTTTTTTGTTAAAAAATGTTTTCTTTGTTTAAAAATGTATTTTTTGCTAAAAATAAAAAAGGTTTATTAAAAAACCTGCCATTTTCGAGCTCGCCACTATCATCTTTAAAAAACAAGGATGATAACCATATAAAAATAAATTTTTGATAATAAATTTAACGGTTAACCTAAAGCACTATATTATGATTTATCTATCAGTGATAGTCTAATAGTCTATCACTATTATGATCATGTTTTTCAAATTTTTTTCAAATTTTCCTACCAAATATTCTCTCATTTTTTTTATCTCTTTGACTTAAGGGGGTGGAGGGGGGACCTTTTTGACATATTTTCACTTTGAGGCAATATTGTGAGAATACGGGACATAGTAAAATAAAAAAAATATTGATGCTCAAACAATTTAAAGTCGACCAATGGGACTTACGAATTTTGACATCACCAGTTAGAGCTAGAGAGCAAAATTTCAAAAAACGCAATATTCTATCTCCTCTCTGGTTTTTCATTGGCTATTACCACTAATTCACTATTCTTAATCATTTTGAATTTAGAATAAACGTTTCATACAGATTTTTGAAACTTGCCCTAGAATGCACTCTATCACCAATTTTACTGATTTTCGAGACCTTTTCCAAAACCTATCTCTTCTATCATTTTTTTCATACATTTAAATCAGATTTCGAAGCAGATAGCTTATACAATTTAGAAAAAAACGCTTTAACGATTGTAATAAGCTCCATGTCTCTAACACTGACATAAACGTGCGCGCCTAGAGTATAAAATATTGCAGTGATCTTTTATTTATTTTTATAAGATATATTCACTTATATCTATATCTTGTTTCTTTTTTTTGGTTAACCGCATATTCTTTTTTAGTTTTCGAGCTCGACCTAAAACGAAAATAGTTTTTCAGAAAATTGAAAATCGTTCGAATCTTTGAGAAATTCTAGAGAGAATACGAATTTTTCTGTAAAAGCCATTTTTGTCTCATAACTTTATTCAGAAAAAATATAAATTTTGAAAGTTAATGTTCCAATACGGCATAAAGGATCGCCCCTCACCCTTAAGTGGGGTCATAGTCACCAAATAAAATGATGCAAATGAAAATAATATTAAGCCTTCTGGTGGTCATTAAGCCTTTAAATTTGATTTAAGGGGGTACCCGTCATGAAAAAAGACGATTTTGTGGTTTTTAAGGTCAAATATCTTGAAAATACACATTGTAGAACCCAATACTTAAATATGATGTACATATTTGAACGAAAATCTCACATCTTAAAATCTAGTTGAAGTTCTCAAATTTCAATGTTTTTTACAAAAAAGTGATATACAGGGGGGCCCAATATCGCCGAAAGTTTCTTGTCAAAAATATTCGGCGATATTGGGCATTTTCGGCGATAAGGCACATTCCACGATAATATGGGGAAAGAAATACATTTTTTTGTTCAAAAAATGAAAAACGCGAAGGCGTTTTAAATGACGTCATATGTCGAACATTTTTTTTTAATTTTATAACCAGTTTCACAATAGGTTCGAATGAAATGAATCACCAAAATACGTATAATTAAATACTCCACCAAACGCAATCAAATAAAAGTTGAAAAAAGTAGATTTGAGAAATTCAATCCGGAAAATGACGTCATTCATGACGCCCACAAAGTTATTTGTGATATAAATCTTCAAAAATTTCGGCGATATTGGGCACTTTCGGCGATATTGGCACTGGAAGTATTTGAGATGAAAATGGAGAGATTGCGTATGTTTTTTCGGCGATATCGGCCCCCGCCCATGTATAAAACTGATCGCTGTATTTTATTTGTGTTCAACACAAAACTGTTTTCATTTAAATTCGAATTTAAAATCCGGTTTTGTCCGCTTAGACTCACGTTTTTCGGGTTTCAGAAAAAAATGCGTAGGTTTTGCCGGTTTTGTCCGCTTAGACAAATTTCACAGTACAAAATAAAGAAATTTTAATCTACAATACAGGCTTCTTTTTAAAGAAACTTAAAGTTTAAGCAAAAGTATAGAGGTGACTGGTACAAAAACTCTAATTTGTAGATTTTTTTGGAGTCGGTATTTGTTCCAGTTAGCGAGCAAAAACTTAGTAAACATGCCTATATCGGTTCAAAAAAAATGCCGTGAAAATTTAGCAAGAATACTTTAATTAAATATTTTTTGTTTTTTATAATAAAATAACAATGCCCAATAATTTTTTTTGATTTCTCTTATGTAGTCACGAGAATCTCGTGACGAAATAGTTATATTCTCCTGAATTATGGACAGAGAATTTTTTTGACATTTCATATAAGCCGAGTGACTCTTATTGACTTTTGAAAAACTACTGTTCAAATAATCTCCTTTAAATGAGCCAAAAACAGTAAAATGTTATAAATGTTTTATCTGAAAAAATTGAGTTTTAATTTAAGTCTATGTTTTTTCATCTCAAAATAAGAGCATTTTTCTTTAATTCAGTTTTATGACACCGGTCTATTTTATAATTAAAACAAATATAATTCATTTTCAAATAATTCAATTTTATTTTCACCGAGATCTAGCGAATAATGATATACGTTTTAAAATTTTTGGCTTCGGTACGGCGTGATTTCCCGACTTGCCAAAAATGGCCATGTGTCACGTATAAAAACGCTTGAGCTATAGTGAACTATACCGATCTTTTGATAATTTGAAAATCGATCCAGCCATCTGCGAGAAATTTGCACAACTAAATCAGCGAATCGGTTTAAAAATCATGCTTATATTTTTTCGAAAAATATTATAATAATGACATTCGGCAAACTGAAGCTTATTATAATAAAAAATAAGCTTCAGTTTGCCGACATTATTGTTATGCAAAATGTTTAAAACTCTAGATTTCGTTATGCAGAACTTTTGTTCTCACAAAATTTATTACGAAATGTATACATAAATGTTAGCTTGAAAATTAGAAAATGAAATATCGAAACGTTCCTTAATAAATTATAATCATTGTAATAATTTGACAAAACTGTGGTTTTCGGCTGTCAGGACAGCTGAGATTTTCAAATATTGTCCTTAGGTTTTCAAGTCATATTGTCTTTATATTTCTGTATAAAGGGACGGCCTAAAATAAAAAAAAGCGTAGGGTTTGGTCACATTTTGTCCTCATAGAGGGTGTCCTTAAATATGATGAATAAAAACTTTAACTTCTAAAATTCTTGGTTTACGAAATAAACATTAACAGTGAAGTGATTTTAAAGGACAATATAAACGGCAATATTCATGGCAATATTAAAAACTTACTTTGTGGCACAGTTATTATTCGGTTCACTTGTTGATAAGTTTCTCTTAGCTTGAATCACGCCAACATGACCATTCGCGTAAATTTTGGCTATAACTATAATTTACTTCAAAGATTGGCTCTAAGTACCATATGTTTATAGCTACTACTATACATATATTACATGTATAATAATATATTATATACATATATGTAGTTTATATAATAATACTTAAGTATATATATAAGATTGACTACATTATTAGTACATTTTAGATTGACTGGATAAGATTGAATAAAAACTATAATTTATAGTCTATATATACAGCGTGAGTCTTTTCGAAATCTCCTATTTTTTACCCACGCGGGTAGACAGCCAAAATTGCCTATACTTTGCTTAAGATTTTGGCTGTCTAGCCGTCTGGGTAAAAAAGCGGAGAATTCGAAAAGACTCACGCTGTATATATATATAATATACTANCGTGTATTGTAATACAACTTCTTGAGAGCAAATAACGAAGTAAATTGTGGAAAAATCGGAAAATTTTTATACAGTAAAGACCTTCTACCAGGACGCAAACTTTTGCGGTGGCGTCCTATTAAAAACTTGGGCAATAATATCGAGAATTTGGCGTCCTATTAAAAACTTGGGCAAAAAATTGAGACCGATCCGATGCCAGATGTTTTACTACTGTTGTTTCTGTTTATAAGGACAGGTGAGATTTTCCCAAATTGTCTTTATCAATCTGTCCTAAGATAATTTGCCACATATTTTTTTGAAAACCATAATTTTTTCAAAAACATATGAAGACCTTTTTTTTACTCTTTACTTATATTTTTACGAAAAATAGGTGTTTTATAGAAATTTTTGAAAATATACCCTTTTGATTTTTCTCCCAAATTATCTTTATAGAGGGACGGACCAAAATCACAAAACGTAGGTTTCGGCCATATTTTCCCCAAATTGTCCTTATAGACAGAAACCACTGTAATTTTGATCTTTACTTATTTATGAAAACTTTTCCAAAAGCTATTTTACAGTGTTAATTTCTCCAATTTGCCCGAGATAAAAGTAGAAAAGCGGGCATTTCTCGTAACTGATCCAAAGCCAGATTTTCTACTAATTTCTACCAAAGGGTCAAATTTCAGCTTTTTGTATCTCTCAAATGAGGGGACCTGTGAAGCTGAAAATATACCCGGTGAAAGTACTTACCCGGATAGTTTTTCAAGAGGAAATGTTTGGCAATAACATTTTTGTCATATTACACCTTCAAGGAGGTCGGACTACGCTAACTCTATTCTTCAAGAAAAAATGAAAAAAATTTAGAAAAAAATCATGCATTAGCCAGGATTCGAACTCTAACAAATCACCGTCAGACTCCAAAACTTTAACCATTACACCAAGGAGAAGTTATCAACTGCTGAAATTTCCTCATATGTAAAATAATTGGCCCTATTTAACGGTGTCAGATGACAAAAATAATATCGCCAAAAAAATTCTGACGAAAAGTTGTTATAAATTCTAAAAAATTAGTTTCAAAGAATGTGTGGTGTTCTCAGAATCAACTTTTTAAAATTTTACCGGTCAATCTCAGGTATAACCGGACATCCGTCGGTCGATGAGTGGAAAAAATAAACGTTCACTCAAATTCTTCACCAAA